>JBCEWB010533355.1:0-18829 GCA_039654565.1 Peronia peronii | reverse complement strand
CGAAACTAGAGTCATTTTTAACAAACACTGTGAATTTGGCCTGATTTTTCTTTATAGAATGCTTTTAAGAACAATGTGATAGTTGCAATATATTTTTTGGTAATAAAATTTAACTTTCTTGTAGTACATAATATTCATATACCAGCATGTTATGTTTTTTGACAGCCAGTTTCTCATCCAGCAAACAACAATGACAGTGTCATCAGAATCAAATGATAATATATCTTATCACAATATCTTGACACTAGAAGTACAGAACCATAACTAGCTTTGCATGACTTACTCTACATCATTTCAGTGCACTTGGCGACAATTTTTTTGTGTAATTCCTCTTATATGTCCTTTTTTTTTTAAACAACAAACATGCTGGCTAGTCAAATCGGAGGTTGTTTTTATAAGAATGATTGTGAAAACCTCCATACATTTTATTTTTTAAAGCAGATTTGTTGTGCACAAGAGTACCTGTGATTACATGTTCAATGCTGAAGTATAATCTTCTCATAAGAAAAGTTCTGATTTTTTTGATAATCCTTATTTCAAAAAGTTTTGAAAGTCTTTAAACGTCCACCGCCGCTGAAAAACTCAGAACTTTGTTACACATTTACTTTATATTTTATTTCATCTACTTTTAAAGTAAGTTCAGTTGAAGTAAAGTTCCTGATTATAGAGCTCATAACTTCTGACTTTTTTAGGCTATTAAGTCTGCTCTGTGAGACCTTAACGAGAGGGTGTTATGTCATGTCATCCCTCCCGCCCCCTCCCCCTTTCCACATCTCGTCCTAGTCTTAGCTTGTTACCTTATATAGTTAGTTTAATATAATTTACCTTTCCTTGTAGAGGAGCTAAAAGCACAGATACAACAGAATTGATTTACTATTGCAAATGTCCTGGACTTCATTGTGCTCCCCACTCATTTTTTTTTGAGGGTTTTTTGTTCTATGGACCATGCAGAGACTAAGTGTAGATGAAGAACAAAACCACAAAAAAAAAAAAAAAAAAAAAAACCCTCTAATTAATACAACCTATGTCAGAGGACTGTTCTGTTTTCATAATTACTAGTACAAGTATATGTTACTCTGTTATAACCATGGTTCACTTTTAGAATGTCCCTCTTTCCCCATACAGATCGGTGAGCAAGAGAGACTATACATGTTCATTTTATTTATATTATGAAACCACAGTTGATTTTCTTTTTCTTATGGATTCTAAATATTGACATATAATTACACAGTGACTGAAACGAAAAAGAGTTACATTAAAGCTTTTATTTCGAAAAGAATGAAAAGAACTGATTAAAATTAAACCCCCACAGGCACATATCTTATACTTAAAAAAAGGATAATTTAAAAAGTATTTGTGTAATGCAGTTGTGACTTCACACATGGAACCATTAGATCTTCACCTGTCCTTGTCAACTTGTTTTATTACTGGCAAAAACTAATGTAAGTTTTAAAATTAATTGAAAATGAATTGTTCATAATGCTAGAAGGTGTGAAAAATTGGCTCCATAGAATTCTAGAAATGAATGACTAAATCTTGCCTAGACTAATAAATTTTATATTGTTGTAATTGGAAGACTATGCTGGACACATACTTGTCATTTTCATATCAAGGGCTATGTGAAAAATGCCTAAAACAATGCCTTGAAGTGGATTAAAATTCGTCAATTTATGCTCTCTCCAGGCTAGCACAGGTAGAAAGGGAAATCCCCCAGCCATAGAAATTTTATTGCCCTCCAGCGACCCGGTCGCGGTCGGTGGCGGCAGTGGTTTGGGGTATCAGATTACAGGCTGGTGGGGAAACTAAATTGTGCACTTTTCTGAAAGAGTTAACAGCTGTGAGCGCGATTTCCAACTCGTTTGTCCTGGGCGCAAGACATTCGGCAATAATTGCTTTGACAGTTTGTGATCACATTTTATAGAGCTTGATTTTTGTGTGGATCAATGAGTTTGACTCTATAACTTCATCACTGAACATATAAGTTTTGGCAACAATTGGTTTGATAGTTTCTTGAAGTTACCACTGATTAATGTTAATTAGTATCATAGTTCATACAGGTGAAGCTGAGTATTGCAGTGGCTTGAGTAACTATATGCTACTGAAGGGAAACAATGCAAGTATCCTAGGTACCTTAAAGGGGTAGTGCAACATCATTTTGTTGTGTCAAGTTTCTTTTTGTTTTTGCGTCAGATGAAATGTTACAGTTATTGTAAACCCACTGACATACAAATTAGAAGCTGATGGCTTCTTAAATTTGAGATTTTAACAATTAAAGAGACGAGATCGTTTGGACCGCTCAGTTTTCTGTAACTGACTGTAAACCTGGCGTGACGTCATCTGTTTCCGGAAGGCACACAAACTGGGACGCTTGAGTAGGCCCATTCAGTATGTAAACAATGGTGTATTGTATGGCTGAGAACTGTCAGTCGCAGGATAGCTGGGCATTTTTAGGGGCTCCTCATTGGGTTGTGATATTTCTTACCATGTCACTTGAACTTGGGGTTTATCGCCACAGTTTGAAATTATCACCATAATAAGTATGCGCAGCTCAATAGACACTCCTTCAAAAGGTGAAGGAAACTTTGCCTAATAGAACAGTAAGAAATTCCATGCCCAAAGATGAAATCCTCTTGAACAGAAGAGAAGAGAAGAACAGAAATCAAGGGCCACATGGCCCACTTAAGTCCTCTCATGTGCTCCAAAACTACAATCAAAAGAAACGATGATCAAGAGAGAATATCAAATAGATGAAGTCTCTTTGTTTATACCATATTGAATAATAACGCAGACTCCCCTGACCCCTTGACCCACCCAGCAAGTTAGGCACTGACCAGCGACCAAGCTGTTGAGAGCAGAAGTGAGCTATAATTGCTATGAATGAAAGCCGACGTGGCCTAAATATCTATTAGTTTATATATCAGATAGCTTTCTTTTGCTCTCACTGTATGCTACCATTAGATAACTTATATATATTTCTTTGTAGTCACTGCTGTCCTGTCAACATCAGCCGGTCTGATCTAATAACAACGATCCAAGTCCATGTTGTTAGAGGGATGATAGCTTGCATTTTACACGAAGATTCATGGAGAACGTAAATACACCCCTGTCTGAAGCGGTTTGGTCCAAACAGTTATATTTGGTTATGAATACATCTATAATGGAAATAGTCTGTGTGACAAGAGCTGATAAAATTGACACCCATAGTATGAAATTGACATCTTTATGAGTACAACCCTTTCTCCTACCATTGGCTCATTGCAAATATCATATGTGAAGAAGGGTGGAGTTAGGGAGGGATGAAAGGGAGACATTGATCAGTAAGGTGGTCTGATGTGGGCCTGCACTGTGTCACTTCGAAGCCAAGGCAAAGTCAGAACAAATACCCTGTGGCTGAAATTGATAGGGCTTAACTAGACGCAGCAAGGCGTGCAGCCTTGTAGTTCAGAGAGACGGAAGCATATGACGTTATACGTTAATGGCGTAGAGAGCCGGCAAAAGAACCGCAGAACCAAAGGCTGTCTTATTTTGCAAAATAAACACATTAACAGTGATGTTTTCGCAAAAATAACACCGCTAACATGTTTTTGGCTACTAGAAGTTTATTATTTTACAACAAATAGCATAGGTTGTCTGTGACATTGCACTACCCCTTTAAATTCTGTATCAGAACCCAATTACTGCTTCTGTATTTAAATCTGTGACTTTTCTCAAGACAAAAAAGCCAGAAATCAACCATTATCACATCATTATCATCTTCATTACATACTTCCATTTCCAAGACATAATATTTTCATGTCAGCCTTAGGCAGCTGTTCACATCCTGCAATTGTATGGGTTTTTTTTTAACAAAAGTTGTAGCAAATTTTTATACTTTGACTTTAATAACTTCTAGAGTTCTAGCCACTTGATGTATTCATATTATGACAATAAAAGATACAAGCACTTCATTAATTAACCATTTCATTATATTTCATAACTTATTACATTGCAAATTCCATCCAGCCTTATCTTTCAGATTTGTTCTATCTTTCAATTTGTCTATTTATTCTATTTTTTTGTTTGTTAGTGGCTTGTGGTTTACCAATTCAAGTCTTCCAAAGTGCTTTGTCATTGTTTTGTGAAGGCTGGCAAGATATATAGTGTAGTATTAAATTGTTTGTGTTGTGATTTTTCTGCTCACCAGCATGATTATGGCTACATTATGCCAACAGTGTAGTAACTAGCTTATTAAAATTTGTATTAGATCATCTTGGAGCATAAACTTATTTTACAAAAATGTCTTTAACAAATCCCAACCAAAAAAACATATGAGATGCGACCCAATGAAATCAGGCTCTTGTCAAATTTTGAGCATATTGAGTTATTAGTATCACTGTGAAGCTTATTCGTTTCTTTTTCTGTGTATGAGAAAATGTTTGTTCTGTCTTAAGTAAAAGTCGTGATAGTGGCAATTAAAGACAATTTGGATGACCTGTTGCTGCAGCTGAATTTAGTAAGAAAATGGCCGATCACTTTTGTTAATTGTCATTAATTTTTATTAGGTCATGCCACTAAATTACATTTTTTGGGCTTTTACTCAATCTGTCTCAGCTTATCATTCATTAAATAATGTGTTTATTAATATGTTTAGAGTTAATAGGACATGCAACCAAATTTTAGATTATAACAGGGATATAAAACAGTGTAAGAAATATGCTTATGAACCATTTCAATCTATCATTGTCAAAGCAACATCTACTATCTTGGAATTAGCTTTAAGGATGTAGACAATAATCCAGAATGAGTTCAAGTTATTCTTTAACATATATCTTGATTCTTACCATTGCTTCATATCTCTGTCATGGTCTAACATATTTGATACTTTGAAGTTCACTGCTACACACTTTTTTTAACCTTCAATCACATATCTCCTTATCAACAGATTTAAAAATTCACAACAACCAAATAGGAAGTAAATAATTCATACAGTCTGGAATGCGGAAGGATGCACCAGTTTTAATCAAATCAAATCAAGAAAATTATAATAAACCAAAGTACACGTATGTCACAAATCTGAACAAATCAGAATAAATAAATACATATACAATTATGGATCAGTTTGAAATCATTTTTTTAAAATGAGGATGGGAAAAGAGGGAGGATGCTTGACCTGCACACTCACAGATGACTTCGTAAGCGTAAATAGCAGAATGTCTGTCTGATCATGTGAGATCTTTTAAAACAAAAAATTTAAAAAACAAAAAAACAAAAGTAATAAAAAACAGAACCTTCACAAGATAAATTGTTACATAAAGTCAAAATGCAAACTAGGAGGGAAAGAGGTTCACATAAAAGTCAAAGAAGAACAGGATTATCTGAGAAATCAATTCATAAATCACAAGAACAGCAACAAGACACCATTATTAGTGTACCACTACAACAGCCATCAATGTCAATCAATGAATTTAGTAAGTTCTACAGCATATTTTATACTATAGCAACATTTTGTCACTGTCACAGCAGAACTGTCCAAGTTATTTCTAGAGGGGGGGGAGGGGGTACTGTGTCATGTATGTTATGGACCATATTATATTACATGCATATTACATATATCCTCAAGCTCATCAGTCATCTAGTCAAATGACCAATGTTAGATTAAAAAAAATTTTTTAAACCTTGCCTAACACACATCTTTAACGCCAGGCTAAACAAAGTTTAGTGAGCTTTCTCAGAACTGTTAGAAATGACTTAGGCAACTGTGTTACGGCTGTGACAATTGGCAATATTTCCTTTGGTATAAAAGGATAATAAAGTAAATGTGCCTTTATCATATAACAAGGATAGACAAAAAATCTCAGAGGCCTGTGAGTTGCAGGGCTCATTCCTGTGAGCCTTTGTTCTAGCACTGACTGCTTTCTTTCATGTGAAAAATATCACCAGTTAGTAGAAAGCAAATGACAAATAATCAACAACAGAGTGGTTGACATATTTGACATTAGCGTCAGTTTGATATGCCAGTATCACAAGATGTCATCTAATCACAAAAATATTGCCAGCCAACCTAACTTTGATCTGCTACACCTTCACATGCGGAAAAAGGAAAGGGATTGGACAACGGTTCATGTACATATTTACTATAAAGTCTAGAAGTAATGGAAGCATCACAGTACTAAGGTCCATAACCCAGCCAGAAATCTAGACACCTTGATTAAAGAAGCTTATTGTTGGAAATATGAACAGTGACAGAAAAGAAATGCACCAAGCTGGGGCTCAATAGTCCAGGGCCATACACAAGGGTTTTTGTGATCATCACTAGATAATCACTCAACCCCACAGCAGGCAAGGGAGAAGAAAAAGCGTTACAAAATCATTGTGTGTCAAAATATATTTCTTGTACCACGACAACTGACATACAGTTACTGGCATCTTGGGATGGGGCACCTCTTAGATGATTTGTCTACCAACACTCTCTATTTTTCATAGCTGTGTGCCTGGGTCTCCACAAAGGGTTTCCTCTGCTCTCTCTAGTATTTTGTCTGTCCATAGTTTTTTTCTGTCTTCCTCTTTTCTTCTTACCCCCCTCCCCCCACAAGAATACACTGACATTAATATCATAATGAAGTCCTGAACACTAAGAACTCTCCTCGATAGTCCCTTTTTTCCATTTCAAACATGTGAAGCTTACAACAGATTATAATGGAACAAAGTCAGTTGGCATGCTGGATGTACAAATCACATAATGAGCATCTTCTATTTGAGTGTTGGCATTAGTTTCCTATGATTGTGAATCAATGGCGGGTTTATACATCTCGGTGTGAAAAAACAACAACAACATAGCCCTCCTTACGGGAATGAATGATGAATCATTGAACCAAAATGCCCCTGGCAAGCAACAAAGCAATAGCATGACGGATAGCTTCAACACTCAACAACTACAAGATGATACAACACCAGGTTCTGCAACAATTTACTGCAAATGTCAAGCAACTACTACAAATAGTAGAAAATCATTATCTCAACATTACAAATATCAAACAGTCTTTCTACTCAAAAAGCACTTCATTATGTTTTAAAGGATTTCTTTCAAAATGACAACATATCATCCAGCTAAAACAAGTCCTCACCTCACATTGACATCCAGCTTAAACTGTAACTCCTTGAACACGGGTAAAGGCAATTATTAAAAAAAGCCATGATCCTTTGCCCTCCTGTGATTACATCATCACACATAACACTTTCTAAAAATACACATAGAAGTTCACAATTTTACATAGAAGACAAAAAAAAAATTTTTTAAATTTAAAAATCTCCTGTGAGGAAGAAAATTGAAAAATTCAAAAAACTTTTCTTTACATGATGTGTGTAATCAAGGATCAAAGAGTCATGCCCTTTTGTCACATTCTCAAATATCATTACAGGAATATTGGCAGGCCAATAATTTCTTCTGACACTTTCAGGGTTAAAGAGAGCTTAATGCAAGATTCTTCCATGGATGGGCCTTAACTAGTTTTAAATATGAGTGAAAAGATGACAACTACTGATTCTCTTCAGTCAGATTTCAAAAACTACTACTACAAACATGTCCTATTGTACTTGTATTACTGTGGCTCCTTTTATCTATGCAGATAATTGGAGCTCTGTACTCTGTAATGGCGCTGTAGTGGCAAGTCAGGTGCATATATACTTATCAGATTGGCAGTCCTCTGCTGCTCCAGCAAAGCTCTCATTCATGACTGAAATATATTTGAATCTTGGTCTTGATTAAAACATTAGTAAACATCATATTACAAATGTATTGTTCAGGCTGCTGACACTACAAAATGGAAGCAAGGCAAATATCTACTACAAATGTCAGTGCAGTGTCACTGTCAAGACAAACATCAAAATACAAGCATAAGCATACATAATGATGAGTTGATAACACAATGATGAAAGACAAGGTTGCAAGAAACAGTTATGAATGATACATGTCCAGTCACACAATAACATCTCCTCTACCCCCTCCTCCCCTCTCTCTCTTTCACAAGAACTGATGGTCAAATACTGAGACTGAAATGTTTCATTGTTCTATTTTTTTTTTTTTTTTTTCTATTATCAATTTTGATAAATAAAATGCAACAAAAGTGATGATAAAGGTCTGTTTCATTCACTTTTTAGTGCTACAGATTTCAAAAAGAATGCTTTTGGCATCTGTTATACTGAAAGGGATCGGTATGATACCAGTCTCTCTGAACCCTGAGACTGTACACATGCATTTTGTTCTTGTTAACATTATGAGCACTGACTTTCAAAACCTGTGGTAACATATAGCAAACAGAGAAGTTAAATTATATCTGATGAAACTTTGTGCATTGAAGAAATGTGAGTGATATAATAATAATACCAAATCACGAACACATACTGAATGTAATTAATTGTATGTTTGGAGATGAGCATTTTATTCAAAATGTCTCATATCAAGTGACATCAACAATACAGATAATACATGTATTAATAATGAGGAACTCAACAGACCAGGCATGCATGGATAAAAACTCAAATTTCTTAATTACATGGACATGTATTTGCAATGTTGATGTTGTCTCTTAAGTTGTTCCTCCCCTTCCTGTTGTGCACTGCATCCTACAAGTATTAGTTTGACACATTACGGTGCCACTGTTAGATCTAAACTGCACTGTGCAACTGTTAGCTTAGTATTGCATTGTACAAATGTTAGCTCTGAACTGACTAATATACAACTGTCAGCTCTGAGCAGCACTGTACGACTTTAACCTCTGAAAAAAGTGTAAAAACTAGATGCTCTGCACTGTACAAGTGTTAGCATGGCATTATTCTGTGCAGCTGTAAGCTCTGAACTGCACTGTACAACTGTTAGTGTTATCTCTGAACTGCACTGTACAACTGTTAGTGTTAACTCTGAACTGCACTGTACAACAGTGAACTATTAGTTCTGTGCTGCATAAACATGTACTATTGAGATCGACTGATTTAAGACATAAAACTGGTAATAAAAGTTTACCACTTGCAGAATTCTTAACACTTTCCTATGTCTGCCTTATGATGAAAAAAAAAAAAAATTGAAAACAGATTGTCACCACTAAATCTGTTAAGACTTGTAGAAAAGGGAGTATTGTACTTCTTATAGCAGGCTAAATTTCAATCAGATATGATCTAGTTTTCTGTACCATGAGGATGGCAGAGAGGCAAGAGAAACAGAAGGAGCTGGTTGCTAGGTCACCTGTGATATTTCAACAGACCACCAAACTAAGGGACAAGTGAAGTGAGGGTGGTCTAGTTTTCACCTTTACAAGACAATCCTGAATACAGGAATCTGTGTAATCGTGAAGTTCTGATCAGACTTTCTGAGCTGCTTGAGGTACTAGGCAGACTAAGATCCCTGTCACTGTCACTGTCATGTAACCTTAAAGTTCCTGCCAGTTTGACCCTTCTCTTTATGATCAAGGCCTTATCATGTAGTCGGACAATTCAAAAGTTGGATGGGAAAATGATGACAGAAATGGTCCGAAAACTAGCTGAACTTAAATACAGCTAACAATTTCATTAGAGGCAATACGACAGGAACATAAGCCAAGTTACTACATACTTTGCATAGAAAAACAGGCCACAGATTATAGAAGAAATATCTAAACAATAATGTGAGGAGAAGCAGTCATTCTTGGAATAAAATGACCAGTGATCTTGTCCCAGGAGAGACGGTGTAATTTTCTTCTCTATGGCTTATACCTATATCCTCTTCAAATCAATTACAGTCGAGTCCGCTTAAATCGAATTTGCCGGGACCAACGTAATGGGTTCGATTTAAGAGAGTTCGGCTTCCAGTTTTAACCTGGGGGGGGGGAGGGGGAGGGTAGTTCTCGAATGACTAATGAGCTACTATTTTAATTATTTTATTACACGATTATTTCCCTTTATATTGAAATCGCGCTATGGCTCCCGAACTTAGCGTTTATCTTAAATTCAAGCCTCTCGTATAATTGGATTAATAATAAGAGTAGAAGTAGTGTAAAGAAACGTAGAGGTAGAATGGTGTTAGTTTTAGCCCAGAATAGAACAGTTCTGTTGATGAGTAAGTTTCAGCCCTGAAAAGGACTGTTAACACTTTCGTCCTAAAAAAGGGCAGTTAAGTAAGTTGTACCTCTGAAAAGGACTATTAATCAAGTTTTAACTCTGAAAACAGTTAAAGGAAGCCATTACAAAGTGTATGAGGGTGTCTATATTATAAGCCAGTCAACCGCAAGTGAAAAAAAAAACAAAAAAAACTAGATCTAGTACGATGCAGAATCTGGCTTATCCCGTCACGGTGCAAGAACCAACATCAATAACAACAACATAGGCGCAGCGCTCTATCATACTATACTAGTGTAACCCACGCACTTCATAATACATGTGAAGTACATGTACGCTGTATCAAATACTGTAGGCTCTGCCAGGATGCTTGATTATCGATCGATAGCTCTCAAGCACTGTTAATCACCCCCTCCCCTCCCCTCCCCCCCCCCCCCTCGTGAACACATGGCCTTCTTACGCTGTGCACAGGCACAATACAGTGTCTAACCCCTCTCGCCCCACCTGCAGCGCTGTTTCTTTTGTTTTCAAACCGCAGGCATCCGTGTTGGTGGAAACTATGTGTAGAGGACAGAAGCCAGTTTTTACCTTTGTGACGGCACTGACTGTTCGATTTAAAGGAAACTCACGGCGATGGCTTCTATTTATGTGAGAGGCATTAAATAGGCGCAATGAGGAAAAACAAATCTACTGTTTCGTTTTTATTCGATTTATCAGAAATTCGTATTATCAGAGTTCGGTTTGCGTTGACTCGACTGTACATGTGTGTCATATATTCATGTCTGTTTTTCTCCTGGGCTATTTTTACACTTACAATAACTGGAATCTGGCAATTTTCAAGGATGGAACAAATACGTGTAACATAAAAACTATCCATATCACATTAACGCAAGTTATTTCTCACAATTTATAGGAACTGCACTTTTATAAGAAAAAAGAAGCATAGATCCATCAAATCTGGGTTATTTGTTATTTTTTTCCAAAGTACATCAAATCTTGCATGCACATAGAATTTTTTTGCTATATCAATTTTCATTGTTTCTATCACTTATTACAAATTCTATGTCTAGATCAGAGTTATAATAATCCAGATCATCATTATAATCACTGCTACATCCTCCAAACACTCCAAATTGCATTTTTCATTCGCCAGTTTGAAATCAACACAGTGTGTTTCTTAGTGTGAGTGGTAATACTGTTCAACCACTAGGACATTATGTAAAACCTACTTCTAGTGGCAAGCCATCAAAAAAAAAAATTATTGACAGAAAGTAATCGATCTTTGCTGTGACAGTTCATGCCAGGCCTGCGGTAAAATGAAGAATAAACAAGGGTCTAAAACTTTTTTAAAAAATTGAGTAAATGCTAAAAGATGCAGATGCTAATATAATACACATTTCAGGTGACAATTTATCACACTGGGCACATGCCAATAAGGAGAGAAGACTAATCATTCTTAGACTAACTGAGCTGTGCAATGTGTATACTGAGCTGACCATGGGAGTTGATTAGACAGCCTGTATTGCTTGGGGCAATCGCTACATATTCGCAAGTTGAGAGGCATAACGTTGTATCTGCCCATAACTAGTCCAATATAAAATTTTCAATCTGTAAACAGTTCCACTTCTCTGAAAGTTAATATCACTGAAAGTGCTAAACTAAAATGATCTGACCATATAACTCAAATCAATCTAAAGTGTAGGGCCTACTTCTTTGAAAAGTGGAAGGTTGAATTATGATATTTTTTAAAGATGAAATTTGCAATTAAGATATCTCTAAATCAGCCATATTATGTATTACATATGTTCTCATATATCATTTGATAAACTGACATGTACCAAAACAAACAGAGAACTGACTAGCCATTGCTACCATATCTCAGTTTTATATATGCACATCTATATATACATTGCTAAGGTGAACTGAAAAAAAATAAATATTAAAAAATTACAAGAATTAAATGAAATTAAAATGGTGACATAAATTTGAAATGACACACAGGAAAAAAAAAAAAGAATAGAGGATAGGCTGTATCATATTGTGAATGGAAGCACAGATACTCCAGTACTGAATGAATACAGAGTGCAGTTTGTAAATATAATAGAAACTCTATATGATATTGGTGATATGAATTAGGATGAATGCCACAAAGATTTTTTTGATGAGCCTTACTGTTTGTTAATCAGACACAAGAGGTGTTGTGCAATCTTTGTAATGATGGAAAAAAATCATTTCTATGTTTTTTCATTCGAAAGTACATCAGAAAAGGAAAATCAGAAAAATTCAGAGTGTGAGGCATGTTTTCTTCTTAACATAATGATTTGATAAAATTTGTTTGTGATTAATCTTTTAACTAGATGACTAAAAGAAAAGTGTTGTTTTTTTTTTCCTCTCCCTTTAGACAGCTTATTCAACACCCCTTGTGTCTGGCACAGGGAAGTAACAAAGCAAATAAAAAACAATTCCCACTATTACAGACAACACCTGATAGCCAGTGGATCTTCAGTCAAACCTTTCAATGGTTTTCCCCTTTCAACTCAAGTGCTGAATGGCAGGCTGAGGGCTATCAGCTACTGATAACTGAAGACACTGATAAGGAATTATCAACTGGACTTTAACTCCTCAGACATTCATGATGATATGTGTACAGGAAAGTTCAAAAGATCAACATGATCATCATGAACATGGATAGGCAATGACTTATTATATCTTTGCAATCTAGAATGGTATGTTCAATCCTGACCGGCAAGATTTGTGAAATTCAGAACTCTGTTACACATGGCATGTTGTAGTCATGACATCATGATCCCTAATTAAACAAATTGGCAAACATACACATATAGTGGCATTGAACAATTATGTATAATGTTGAGGGACCATGTGAAATGAGCCCGATGTCAAGTTTTTCATGTATGGAGGTACATGTATTGGTGTCAATGGCAAAAGAAATGAGCATACAACAGTTTAGTGACATAATTATTGAGCTACATGTCCTCTGTGCTGAGATATTCACTTTTAAGATGCACTCTTAGAATGATAGATGAAACCAAATCCATTACTAGTGCTATTACTTTTTTTTTTTTTATATATTCAAAAATGATGACTCAGGCTTGAATAGCAATATCAAATGAATATCCTGTAATGCTAGTGAAAAGTATTTCATGTGCAAAATATAATGAGTCACTTCTTGAGGTCCCCTTAACACTTCTAGGCCTAGCAATTTTTGTGACACCTCCTTTGATATAAAACTCATTTCAGCCCATATAATAATATTAGGATTTTTTTCAGTGGCCCTATTTCACACTAAGATCATAAAGTCCAAGCATTGTATTGTTCGCCACAGAAATGTTTCTTCATGCTTTCACATTCTGAATTAAGCTCAACAAATTCAACATTTGAAAATGGAAGAAAACAAAATACAACGTATATTTCTTTTTCATGCACAGCATAGAGACATAATTGTTTACCATTGTATACAACACAAGCTTTATCACAGAAACATATTTGCCAGAGAGTCTGATCATAAACAGTCGAGTAATCTGCAGAGCATTTCGGGTTACATACAGATTTAGCATCTCATAATGTGTGCATCTGATGGTATGGGCTATTTCAACATGCATGAGTTTGTTATGTAGATCACAGAAAGAGCAGAGTTATGGAATGACATTTCACACTGAACTGATTTCAATTAAAAAATTTACACCAAGGATTATGATGGTAGGCAGATGAAAATGTACAATGAGAATGCAGTACAGTTCACTTCAAGCACACCAGTTCTGATATAAATTCTATCAAAGACGAAAAATGAATAAGCGATGATATCCATTTTTTCTTGGCATAACGAGAAGAATAAAACATTGTTTTCATCTCCTGATAGTCTCAGTGAATTACAAACTCATGGGAATGCAAGAGAAAGCAGGAGGCTAGTGTGAATAAAGCTAGCAAACAATACTATAGCATAATAACAATAGTTACTCATACAAGGAAGAAAGCAGTGATTCAAATACTTAATTAAAATAACAGCGTATCTTATGGCAGTAATATTCACACAAAAAATCTCAACTGAGGATTGGAAATGCATATGTCTCACAGTAATCAGAATGAGTCATACGTCATCGGATTTGCACAGAGAAGTCGGGGGTTGAATGTGATAAAGATTATGGTTATGCTACATTTACGCCTTCCAACTGTGAGTGGGAGGTATCTCTGCGGGTGACAGAAAGGTAATCTAATCTTGTTGTTTTTTTGTTGCAGAAATCAAAAGGACATTTATCTCTGCATAAGAAAACACTGCTCTTAAGAGCAGACTATAGAAGTATACGAGGATGTTGTAGGTAATATATGGCTTTATATGTTCCATTTTTGCACATTTTTCTCCTGATTTAAGCCGGTGCTGAGGAGGTAGTGCATGTCTCTTCAATCAGCAGTATGTCTGGGTATATAAGTGTCAGCTCAAAACTTTTTTCACTACGTGAAAGTGTATGAATTAAAGTCTGACAAGACAGAGATAACTCAATCTGGTAGAAAATCAACACATGACTCATTTCTAAATGATGAGCTGTGAGACACATACGGTAGCCTACTTAGTCAATTTTTTTCTCTGTTTTTATTTTATGCACTCTGGTACATTTAATTCTTAAAGCTAGGGCTTGTGCTGCTGATTCCTTCACTGTCAGATATAAAGAACTACAGTACCCATAAAAATTTGTCCAAAGTCTAGTTTAAGCATTACCAACAACATAAAGTGGTGTTATAAAAAAAAAAAAAAAATCAGTTCTCTCAAAGTCTGAATCTGGTCACATTTGAATCTGATACCACTGGCATTTCCACTCCTCAAATACTCCTAAATACAAACACATTGATGAGACTCACATTTGCCACACACCCACAAGACAAACATTTTACCAATCTATGAGGTGGAATAAAAAAATTCCCAGACTATGTCTATAAAATGGACTCAATTTCGATTTTGCCTGTCTCCTTCAAAGTAGTCTCTTTGGACACTGATACACCACTGTAAGTGTTTCTACATGAATCAAATACTTATCAAAAATTGCTCTTTATGAGCCTGTCTCAGACTGTGCATTTGATGCCGATCTGGCTCTTCTGCATCAGATGTATGGCCTCGAGGTAAATTTCATTTTGGGATTTTAAAAAAAGGCATGGGAGCACAAAACTGGTAAGTAGTGTTGAAAATGAGCTACGATCATGTTGCTTTTTGCCAAAAAATCACAGATTTGTAATGCATTGTGGGTTGGTGCACTGTCCTGCTTGGAGCACGCAACTGTCATCTCACCAAAGTTCAGGTTTGTTGTATATGACATCTTCATCCAAACTTTTCAAAATTTTCATATGAAACATTGACACTGTTGGCAAAGTTCATAATTCTAATAATATTGGGACACAATTCTTATAATTTCCTCCATTTTCCCCTGTGCTGTGATTGTTGATAGGCGCCAACACCTCTCATCATCATCCAGTGAACTTCTGCACCTCTTGAATCCTGAACGCCATTCAATGCATGCCGTTTGGCACAAAGCAAAATCTCATGGACCCCTCTGACCATTTCAAATGTCTAAGCAGCTGTTTTACCAAATTTGACACAAAATTTAGTGTTTGCTCTTTTGTTCTAACTTGACATTCATTTTGAATGCAAACAGAATTGCACATGAACTCTAGGGGTCACTCAAGAAAATGTAGTTTCAATTTGACAACTAACATAACTAAACTACATGACTGAATAGATGTCTGTTTTCCCTCCCCATAAATATGCATGTAGAGGAATAGTGTTTACCATTCCAATTTTATGCAGTGAATCTGGGAACTTTCTTTACCACCTTGCACTGTCTAGATTTTCTCATACATAAAGTTCTTAGCGTCCATCTTCACCTGAATGAAAGCACAAAATTGATTACCCCATCATTTCAAGCTCAGAGATATCTACACAGATCCGAATGAAAATCTAGCGCTTGTGAGCCATCACATACATGAGTATTACAGGCTGAAATAAATGACAGAAACCATTTTTTCTTGCACACATTTCATTAGTCAGTCCACAATTGCTTAAGTAATTTTTGTTGTTGTTGGGGGCTTTTTTAGTTACGATGCTCGCCATAATCACCATACACTAGTAACTACAAAAACAATTTACTGCAATGCCTTTGCTATGATTCACTGTCATCTACCCCATTAGACATCATTGATAAATGGACAGGAATGAAATATACTGAATCCTGAAGCGAACAGTGGAAGACAGACAGGGCTGAAAGAGGTTAGTGGCCTCATCTTCAAAGGTCCCTCTACAACATCTGCAAAGGTCAAAAGATAGGTGAAGGAATGGCAAAACCTTCTTTGCACAAAACAGCTTTGTCCATTTTCTCAAAAATGGCTAAACTGACTTGGACCATTGTTGAATGACTGCAGCTATTTTTCCAACCGGACACTGAATGACAATCAAAGAAATCTCCTGGATGACTTTGCTAAAATAAACTTAACTGCCTCCAGACCTGTCCAGCATCCACTCTATGAAGAATTATCCTCACTGTTATTGACGTGGTATACAACAAAATCTACACTGAAACCCACTAAGCATCCATAACAGCAGTTATGAGGAAATGCCACAGACTTATCTGTGATGATCTGGATTTCTTGATGTAATCATTCCCAGCGGCAAGCTTTCAGGTCTGCATCCTGCTGACAGGCAAAATTTGGAATAAGATATTCTAGGTATACAGATTATTTATAGAATTTTGTGAGCTTAACATATATCAATATTTTTTGGCACAAGTCTTCATGAGGTGTCTAATAACATAACACTAATGATTTCAATCGAAAGTTTCCCATTTTGGTGGTGGAGGGCGAGCTGGGGCAGCCTTGACCTGGTTGACAGATGGCTGCGGAGGTTGCTGGGAAGGCGCCGGCATGGCCCCACCCCCAAAGTCTATGTCCAGTAGGTCACTGAAGAGATCGGATTGTTGGCCCTGTGAACTGGAAGTGTTCACGGTGCTGGACTGGGGCTTGGCTACTTGTGGTGCTGGTGACTGGACGTGTCTGACTGACCCATGGATGAAGGGGGAAGTTGACGAGGGAACTGGAGGTGCAAAGTTTACGCTTCCGGTATGCCTGGACTTTGTGGAAGACACAGGCTGGGAGTATCGAGCAAAGCTGGAAGCCGGCAACTTGCCAGGCATTGTGCTAGTTGGATGTGAGACAGTGGAAGATGCTGGGTATGGATGATGAAAAGGCTGCGGGCCTGTATACATTCCGGATCTCGGCTGACCTTGAGGCGGTAACACTGGAGCTTGGCCTCTGAATCCAGCTGAAAAGCTTGCAGAGGGCAATGACTGGTGAACTGAGCCTTTCTGGGCCTGACTGACAAATGGATTATTTGGATAACTGAAGCGCAGTGGCTGTCCCACTGGCAAAGTGACTGAGGGACCTTTGGACAAAGATGAGAGCGACCATTCATGCATCAGCAGGTCTGAGCTATCCCTGCGTGGACTATGACTGGCCAGAGGATCTGCTCGTGAAGGCCCACTACTGCCCCCTGATGTGGTCGAGGCTGTAGACACCTGTAGATTGGTGATCCCTGCCAAACTGGCAAGAGGGTCGAACATGTCTGGCGTGGCATCTCTCTGGAGTATTTCTCCCTCTGGTGTGTCCGCCCTGACACCTGTTCGGAGAGGCTTGTCCAGGCTCTCCCTTCTGAATGCACCCGAGCGAGTTAAAGACACTCTTGTACCTGTATTTCTCTGAAAGTCTATGGCATCATCGGCTCCACTTTCTTTTCCTTCTTCGCCACTTATGTCCGTATCAAACAACGACTCGTTAGTTGTTGCAGAAGTCCCTGAAGAAGCTAGAGGGTCAAAGTTCACTGAAACTGGTGTTTCTGACTCAGGGGAATCAAATCTGATCAGCGGAGCTTCTGGAACAGTAGCAGTTCCCTGCCCTGCCTGAGCATCATTAGCTTTTTTGAGGCTGGATTGTCGTGGCAGAGGTTTGGGTCGAGCAGTTGCCGTGGCTTCCCATGCTGTCATGGCTGGGCTGGCTTGCGGGCTCTGGCTAGGGCTTGACTTGTTACTTCTCTTTCCCCTAGGTGGTGCTGTTGGAGGCCTTGCCAGAATTAACTTATCCCCTGATGAAGAGATACAAAAAGAGAGACAGATATAAGTGCCAAAACACAGAAGGTCTGAAAATAAAGTGATCACCTTCTGCCTTCAAGGAATTTCCTGATAGAGGTACAATAGGAATATGGGTATAAATACCAAATAAAGGTCTGAAAGCATAGCACCTACAGCTTCCTTGTTCAATAAACCCTTTCATTGCCAAGACCTCTGCATACTCATTCTGTTTTCTTTCACTGTACTGAAATCATTGTGCTATTAAAAATCAAACATTCTCATTGCACAGAACTTCACTCTTTCCGGAGATAAAGTTTTTGTAAGCAAATCCAAGAAACTGAAATGATTTCTCAAAATTGCAATATGGCACTCAAAGTACTAAATTTAATCAATTTTGTCTTCCCATAATGTTGTGATAGAGAAATTCAAAATGAAGACAGGATATAAAAACCAAATGTGACAAAGATCAGAAATTTGAAAAACAAGATAATAACTCCCCGCTTGTAGAGTTAAGGGGGCTCGATAGTAAAAAATCACTTTTTTAAAATTCTACTTAAATGAAGCAATTAAAGTGATTATAATGTAATACAAGTTAAGAAATGATCATTCACATGAGAAAACATTCTACACAATGCATGGTTGCC
>JBCEWB010533245.1:0-18830 GCA_039654565.1 Peronia peronii | reverse complement strand
CTATCTATCTATCTATCTATCTATCTATCTATCTATCTATCTATCTATCTATCTATCTACCTATCTATCTATCTATCCCCTATCTATCCAACAATCTATCTATATTTGGTAAGACTATTTATAGTTCCATAGAATCCAGTATTACTGAATAAAGTACTTTCAACCTAAGCACAAATAATGGTGGAATAAGAGCTAAGATTCGTCCTTATATTTATATAAACATAAAGAACTCATTAGTATTCCACAGTGTACTCTTAACATCTGTAACAATTTACTTTCAGTCAGCAAGAGCATTTGATCTAACCATTACTAAGAGATTCTGAACCTGTATTCATCTCTACAAATTCAATGATACTCAAGACAAACTTGGGAGAACAATAAATGCCGATCGATCGGGAGGTTTCGTAACTGAAGACGACTTTTCATTAAAAGCAATTAGCATTGCTCATATTAATATGTTCAATGCTCATGAATTAATGGATCCTTAAACAGTCGGAGAAATAATAATGGAGACTTTTGATGATCTCATTCAGAGTTCTGAACTGTCTCTCTTTTCACGTTGTGACCATTTCTTTCTCCTGAAATATTAGACCCAATGCACTATTTGACATTCTAGAACCACATCTGTAAATGAGACTGTGATAGAGAGTTGTACGTGACCTTTTGTCTCTGGTAATATCATCAGTGTGGCACTTTTTAAAAACTGATATTTTTGTTTTTCTTCCTCACAGGAGATTTTCAAATTTATTTCAGTTGATGTCACTTATCTTTGCAATCTGACACGAGACACAATAAAATCAGGGACAACGGATTACTATCTTTTATCACGGTCGCAGATACGTATTAACACAGGACAGAATGGGAACTTAAGCCAACAGAATCGTGAGTATCAACTAACTGAAAATGTTGTTCACAGTTGAGCAAAATCTCTCATCTGTTATGCTTGATAGTGTTGTGTCAGTATCGAACAGCAATGACAACAGCAACCCCCAGTATTATCACCGCATGATACAAAGCTACATCACGACTGCGAGGAGAGATTTGTATATAATCAGCCTTTTGTTGTGAATACCATCATCACTGCCACAATATCTGACTGTCTTCCATGGAGTAACGTCATACATAACAGGACTATCTACTATATGAGCTCTATGTCAGCTGCACACTATTACGCGAACACTAAACGTTGTTTGTAAAACTGCCGCTGGGAACGACAGTTGTCGTCAACCTATGACTGTTATCTGTGATAACCAAACCGAGAGCTCAAAGTATCAGTTATGATTTGAAGACATCAAAGGATGACATCAAGTGTATTTTTTTTAGCTTGGTTTTAGTTGACACAAAGAGGAAGTATTGACTTAATGTGATTTACTGATAGAGAGTGTACATGTATTGCTGGATAAACTTTCGTACACAGGCTGATGTAGACGGCTCACTAGTTTGTTCTCTGATCTGCGTGTATAAAATTCTTTGATAACAAGAGAACCACATAAAAATGTCTTTGAAGTTTCCACTATGTGTATTAAAATTTCATACCCATATAATAACATTATTAGGCAACTAATGGAGCTAATACCAAATATTGAGACTTCTTTGAAAATCTTTAACAGTTTTTTACTCTTAAATGGCTCCATTTGGAAAATGAGAATGAGCAATGTCCTGTATGAGCGAAATATGTTTGTGTTTCTGAAAAGTTTTATGTTTGTTTGTGTGTGTGAAAGGGTTATGTATCACACCAGTATGATTGTATTTTCTCATTTTAGCAAAAAAAAAAAAATCAAAAAAAATCGTGATTTGCTGTCAGTCTAAAGCCAAGAAGATCATTTTGCAAAAAGCTAATTCATTATAATGCATTTAGAAATTAAAATATAGGATACAAATCTTAACAAAATCTCGTTGTTTTTAAAGTGATGCATAATATGCGTAATCGTAACAATGCCGTTACCACATTCTGTGTACCATTTCCCATGAAATTAAATCCAAGTGAAGATGCATTTTATCGTAGCTTACATAGCGCGGGCATGTTTAGATCACTAGGTTTCGTTGCCTGGTCACATAAAGTTAATCGAAACGGCAGGCTTATAGTTTATCACACAATTTAATTGCATGCCAATGCCATCAGACTTTGTTGCTCGCGTCGTTAATATCAACCTAGCAGATGCGTTATTGTGCTTCTATTCTAATGCCTCTCTTACATTCTCATTCTCTGTCCATAAGTGAATGTCACGGAAGGGGAGCGAGGCTGAAATATTGCGCGTCAGCTGTGAGCAAACTATGCATTGCATGTTAAATAACAGCGTTTACAAGATAAACAGTCAGTTAAGGAATGATGGGTGGACGGTTGGGTGGATGGATGGATGGATGGATGGATGGATGGATGAATGGATGAAAGAATGGATGGATGGATGGATGGATGGATAGACGGATGGATGGGTGGTGGAATGGAATGAGACATGTAGATCCAATTCCAAGCACAGCAATTATATCTTGAATTATTCCATCAATAAACAACAGCATTGGTCACAGAAAACTGTCACCACTAATATTATTATTCTGCTGTTATTATGCTCGACATCATTATAGCTCGCCACACAAACAATTCGACCCAATTAATTTAGCTTTAATAATCTCACTATAATTTTACAGATTTAAAAACAAATCTCCTCTTACATAGGCTAAGCAGATAGTAAATCACAGTGCAGTGATCTGTACACAAAGTTTCCATTGGTTGTCTTTCATGAAAGGCGGGAGTTAGTTTTAAGATTTGTCTTTAACCTATTAACAAAATGCAGTTTTTAAAGAATAAAAAGATGCAATGGGATGTTTTGAAACACTAGAAGAGAACCCACGGCCTTCGTGGGAGATTATGATATATAGGCATAGGTCAAACCAATATTGCCCTGCGACTCAAAGTGTATGGCATGCGTGTGCACCTCGATGTTGGTATTTTGGATGATCAAACTGAATGTTACTCAAAGAAAACGTGTTTGGTGTTTTGAACGTGTCGTTCTATCGAACTTACAATAGAGTTCATCAATATTTGGGGAAATTCCATCGACCCAAAAAGTTTGTCTCACTTCTTGACCCTGTTACGGTGGGTAGGAAGTGTATGATAAAAACTGTTCTCTATGAATGACAGACTCATAGCCAATTGAACCTAGATATTCTCCAAATAATAATAGTAGTGAATGGTATTAATAATTACGCAGGAAAGAGACTGACGTACTTCCGGCCGAAACCCATGACTTCTGGCTCTTTCCGGAAATCATGTAAACAATAGCGCTTCGCCTTCATTGTGATTGTGTTGATGTACTTGATGGTAAGTTATCAGTATTTCATGAAATTGTTGTATTCCATTGTGACCACGGACTTCAAGATCGAATCTTGTTCAGAGGTAAAGATTATTTACGAGGAAAAGATAAACGGTTTTAAGAAGAAGGACCTTGTTGACTTATTAATGTGTGAAGTGCTGAGAGTCTAGCATCGAGTTGGACCCAGATAGTATTTTGGAGTGTAAGACTGACACCCTAAAGGCGAAATTGACAGTACCGGCTAATGGCATAAACATAAATTAGCCCATTCCTATCCAGCTTGATCTGTCAAATGACTTAAACCAAATTATGATGTTAAATTATTTGATATCTTATCTTATCTTGCCTAGTCGAGAGACTGCGAATGCCGCATGTTTGCCTCACTTCCTGACTGTAAGTTTACATTCTGGGGGAAACCCCATTGAGTTTGTCCCGAAATCTTGGCCAACACCATTTGGATCAAACACCCTCGCAACTTTACTATTAATACCATTATTATTCAAAACAACGTCAAACATAATAAGCCTTTATCGGATTTATGTAAGTAGAAACACAGATCTTTATGCAATAATTCTATGTGCCAACTTTCAGGTAGCTACGTTCAGTATGTTTTCGAGTCCATAAGCCTTTTGGGGGTTTTGTTGCAGATTTATAGTATAGATTGTGAATGGTTATGTTTGGCCATGTTGGGAAAGATTTAAACTGTGATGGCAAAATGTTTTGCGAAAGTACGTTGGTTTACATTATGTTGTGATATACTTACATCTTATGAGTGATTTGACAGAGACCACAGATAAAGTTTACAGTATTTTAACACTGAGCGATCACACCGTCTGTGTGAGTTCATGACCTACGAAACCTTGGATCTTTTTGGCACAGACAGCAAGGATACCTGAACGTAAAATGAACCGAAACATCTTATTGGACAGCCAAGAACTAGCAGATACATCAAAGTGTCTGCCTGTCTATTTTCGCTATCTGGCCATTGAATTAAGTCTGTGCGATGGTGTGTCTCCATGTCTGAGACTTCAGAAAACGTGAACCTCAACTCCGAAAGGAACATAGCTATATAGACATAAAGTGGGGGAAAGCATCTTATATATAGGCTGTAGCAGAAAACAGCTAGACATCAGCGTGAGCATCAAAATTGTCTGGCCGTCTCTCGGGCCTATCAACCCAATAGAATTATTGGCATCTCAAGGGAGACAATCTAAATGTATGAGAAAAGAAAAACGGCAAAGGGAACATAACCCTGCATTCTTTAATCTTCTATAGAAATGGCGCATCCTTGAGCCGTACAGATAAAGGGAGAACTGTTTTCAAAACAAGAACAAACAACAAGCACAACAAAAAGAAAAAAAATGAAGGAGGGGGGGTGGGGGGGGACCGCATGAAGCCATGCCATAAGGCAGATCAGATAATATTCAACGAGATGCCATGAATGAATAGAAAGAAGAGGAAAGGTGAGTTAAAAGGAGCGATGATAGACAGATAGCTTGGCTGTTTTGCGGGGAATGTGGACAAGTTTGACAGAAAATGCTGGGCTGGGATACAAACAGGGTATTTACGGGCACCGACAAAATGATGGAAATGGACATTATTAATGTGTGTTCTCTTTCACTCTATTAAATGAGAAAGTTATTTTCATAAGATTGATTGAAGGATGGAAAGGGAGTGGGGGGAGGGGGAGGGCTGTACATGATTTAAAGGTAGACCCTAGGGCTTGGTAAACAGCAAGAAAATTAAAACCCTAAATCTCCAAGGAGATCATGCTTTATATAAATGGGAATGCGCAACGCAGCATCTGCCTCTCTCTCTCTCTCTCTCTCTCTCTCTCTCTCCCTCTCTTTCTGGTTTTTGCAAGAGGTTCTCCTCGTCCGTCTGTTTCCCTTTTTTTCTTTCTTGCTGCATCCATGGAATATTTTTGCCATTTTTCATGTGTTTTCCCCCTAATTTCGCCTGCTTCAATCGCAGAAATATTTCCTTTTTTATCTTTTCTCTTTCTCCCTCATTCTCTGCGCCTCTCGATTTCCCTTTCAATAGTTCTTATCCATTCTATTTCACCCGATGGGCATGGTTCTATTCTACGAATATGTCAGAGAACATGATCAAGAAAAGAGAATAACAATATTGGCTAAATCAAAAATAACAATGACCACGACATCAGCGACAACAACAAAAACAAGGGACAGGAAGAATAACAAACTACTGCAAACACAAGACAATGTATCCTCACTGGCAACAACAAGTTGCAACAATAACAAATGCAAGTACTAAACCAACAACAGCAAGGACGTTAACAACAACAACAACAACAACAACAGCAGCAATTAAAACAAATGCTAGACAATATAACCCTACAAAATGACAAGATAAACAATAGTAATAATCAGCATAACAACATCATTGACAACAAATAGTAGACAATGGGAGAATAACGACATCGTCAGCAACAAAAATATATCACAAAAACGACACCAGCAACAATACCAGATACAACTACAATCCTGACAACAACAGTCGTGCAAAGACATAACAAAAGACATCTGGAGAAAACAAACAGGGTTTTGTGAAACCGCTCAGATGAAATGGGCGGCTCAAAGGAAGCCTAGTAACATTAACAAAGGGCTGTTTTTACCTGCCTGACGTTGTCGTGAGAGAAAGCTGACTGATTTATTAAGAACTCAAGCCGAAAGCTGAGAACAATTACTTTAACGAGAAATTCACAAAAATATATGTCCTAAAGGAAAGAAAGGAAAATAGTATAAAGGTAAAAAAAAAAATACAGAAGAAAAGAAAAGAAAAATATGACAGAAAGAGAAGAGCGGGAAGGAGAAAGAGAAAACAAATAAGACAAGAGGAAGTCTGAGTCACAAAAAGGTTGAGATTGATAGATATCTAAAAAAAAAAAACCGCAACAACAAAAAACAAACAAACAAATAAACAAAAAACAATGCGGTGTAAGAGATGTGGAAAGAGCATAAATTTGAAAGAAAGGAAAACTAGAGGACGATTCAGGGTAACAAGGGGGTTTGGGGGGAGGGGGGGGGGATAAACAGAATTCAGAAAACACGCGACAGAAAAATCCAGAGGACGAAAGATATGAACAAACAAGAATGAATGTATTAATAATGCACAATGACAGAGAGAGAGAGAGAGAGAGAGAGAGTGAAAGAGAGACAGAGAGCTTAGAAAGAGTGACAGAAAAAAAAGAGTGAGAGAGAAAAAGAGAGACATGGAATAAAGGGATAAGGGGAAAAAGGAGTAAAAAAAAATATGGCAAATAATATAGAATAAAGCTCAGAGAAAGAAAGAAAGAAAGAAAGAACAGAGGTAACGACAGGTAACAGGGGATAAAAAGCCAGTTAGAGGTAACAAAGCGATTATCATGAATAACAATAAATGGCCTCTGATTGTAGCAACAATAGAAACTTTAACAAAATAATCCCTTACAGCGGCATTAATCAAACCTACAACACAGACAAAAATTAGAGACAACGAAGACATTCACAAAATGTTTATATAATCTCACAATCTCGCTGGTCTACGTGAAGAAAATGAAGAAGAAAAAGCAATGAAAAAGAAGAAGAAGAAGAAGAAGGGAAGAATAATAATAAGAAGAAGTAGAAGAAGGAAGAAGAGTAAGTAGAAGAAGAAAAAGGGGAAGCAGAAGAGACAGAAGAAGAAGAGGAAGAAAGAGAAGAAAGAGAAGAAGAAAAAGAAAGCAAACAAGATGAATAAGAAGAAGAAAAAAAGAAAGAAGAAAAAGAAAAAAAATGGAAGAAAAACTGAAAGAAGATGACGAAGAAGAAGAAGAAGGAGAAGAATAAGAATAAGAATAAGAATAAGAGCAAAGCGAGAAGAAGAGGACGAAGATGAAGAAGAAGACGAAGAGTAAAATCGAGAAGAAGAAAACGAAGAGGAAAAAGAAGAAGAAGGGAAAGATGAAGAGAACGAAAATCCAGTGCCAGATAAGAGGACAAATAGCAAGCAGGCGAGGGAGAAGTGTGAGAGGAAAGTGAGGAAGATGAGAAAGGAAAGGAAGAAGTGAAAATCACATGAACAACCACAACAGCAGCAGCAGCAGCAGCAATCACAACGACAAAAACTATAAAGAACAACATTCCATCAACAAATAAATAAGGCTGCTTAAATCAAAAGCCCAGTTCGATTAGCCCGAGAACAGCTTGGTGATAGATCTGTTTCAGCTTGACAATCTTGTGGTCTTGAAATGTATCCAGAGTTCTCTAGGTCACTTTGAGCCGGGTCTTTGGGCTCTTTCCCATTGTGTCCCATTAGGCGAGAGGCGAACTTTGCCAAGGAGACAGGTTCAACTCTCCACAGCCCACGTTCCTAGCTTATTGTCTATGTCACGAGCCGGGGTAATTCTCTAGGATAAAAGAGAAACTTGATCCTCTCAGAGGAATGTATTATTCTTCATTTTATCATGCATTTTTATGCGTCAAGTTAAAGTGCAACAGTTTTGTGGGTCCAGTAGGAGGTGGAATCAAAGTCAACGAAAAGCAGGGAGAATACATTCTTGGATTGATGGATGGTCGACGGATGAATGGAATGGATGGATGCATGAATGGATGGATGGATGGATGGATGAATGGATGGATGGATGGGTGGGTGGATAGATGAATGGATGGATGGATGGATGGATAGATGAATGGAAGGACGGATGAATGGATGGATGGATGGATGAATGGATGGAAGTATTTTGGATAAAATGTAAATGTTAATATTACAATGGGAGCGGATACACGCAAACAGACACATAAAGAACGAAATTTAAAAAAAAAAATTCTTTCCGCTGTAAATGTACGATTTTCTTTCACGCAACAAAGATCGCCTTTCCTTTTTTCAGGAAACAGAGATCTCACCTCGGACGGATCTGGTGATAAGTACAGCATGGCATTCCTTAAGTATGACGTATGTCTGTATTCACGCTATGGCTTCTGTTAATATAACTCCAGACTTTGGTATACGGTAACAAACCTGCTGTCATGTGATCTTTCACTTTGGAAGCTTACAAGCTTTTCATACTTTTAATATTTAAGTATGAGTTTTCTAATTCTGCTTTGATATCAAGAGGCTAAGAAGACATGTTCTGGAGAGATGTAATACCCATACAGCCAATCAACACAGCTTTACTTAATATCACCTTTACATGTCAGGTATTTATGATTTTGACTTCGGGGACGCAGCTCTCTTGGTTGATATATCTGTTGCTGGCTTGATGCCCTCATACATTTCCTGGGTGTCCGAGGCTTTCTGTATGTTGTCTGCAAACAACTTTGCAGAGACTATCAGTCATACATTTGATTGCTGAGCCCCTCCAGACGTTGTTTCCAACGAGATCGGAGTGCCTAAGCAGAGAGTAGCCATTGTCTGACGAGACAGAAGGGGCCTACATCTACTACTGGTATTACTACTACTTCTCCTGCTGCTACTACTATTACTACTACTAATTCTCTTGCTGCTGCTGCTACTACTAATACTACTACTACTTCTCCTGATGCTGCTACTACTAATACAACTACTACTTCTCCTGCTGCTGCTGCTACTACTACTACTACTACTGCTACTACTTCTCCTGCTGCTGCTGCTGCTACTACTACTACTTCCCCTGCTGCTGCTACCACTACTACTACTACTACTCCTGCTACTACTACTACTACTTCTACTACTACTTCTTCTCCTGCTGCTACTACTACTACTACCACTGCTACTACTACTACTACTACTTCTTCTCCTGCTGCTGCTATTACTACTACTACTACCACTACTACTGCTACAACTACTATTACTGCTGCTACTACTACTACTACTACTGCTAAAACTGCTGATGCTGCTGGTTCTACTACTACCACTGCTGCTACTATACTTTTACTAGAATTACTACTTGTACTCCTACTGCTGCTACTGCTACTACTACTACTACTACTTCAACTACTACTGCCACTGCTACCTTTACATGTAACTAGGTTTCTCTTGTATAGTATATGCATGCTATTTGTTTGAGCCCTTTCAATAATATCTTTGCCGACAGATAATATCAAGTATAGATGCATAACAAAGGAATTGTGTTTAGAATAAGTCGGTGCACACAGTACTGCCCTCTTGTTGCGCTTATATTGTTTTTTTTTTTCTTATGTAACCTGTTCATCTATTTTGTGTGTGTAGTGAATGTAATATCTTTAATAAAACACCGGCCGTAATCGAAAGAAAAACAAAACTTATAATGAAGGAACATAGGGCATAGGGATTTCTTTAGGTTACATTTAATATTTATTTGTCTCAACAAATTGTCCCACAGGGGACAAAAGAAAACAAGCTATACGGAGATACATAGCCATTTGGATTGCGTGTCCAGAAGATTAATCTGCACCGAGTGTCCCTCTCTGTTTCTTTCGTGCAATCTCTATATGCGTTTAGGTTCAGTGTGATAATACGTGTAAATAAAACAGCGTCTTGGAGGCAAAGAAAATATGGCCAGGAGAGGGAATCCACATTTCAAGGCAGACATGTTATTATAGAGGTAAACAAATATCAGGGCAGGGTATGGAAATAGACGATGGCCTGCCTGCCCAGCCGTGGTGGAAGGACCTGAGTAGGCCAGATATTTGTAGGAGCAGAGAAGCCGTGATGGTCATGTTCATGAATACAGATTGTCTGCCCCTAGTTATGTGAAAGAATGCAGGAATCGCTTGTCAAGGCTGGAGAGAGATGAAGAATTAGAGACCGAGATAGAGAGACTTCGGGGAGGAGTAGTGACAGGACAAGGATAGAGAGAGCAGGAAAAGGATAGAGACAGAGGGAGACGGGGGCTGGGTGACTGAATGAGTGAGGAGCTCACCAATTGGATGGATAGATCATTTATAGATGAATGGGTTGATAGATGGATGGATGGATGAATGGATGACTGTATGGATGGATAGACGGATGGATGGATGGATGAATGGACGGATGGATGGATCAATGGATGGATGGATGGAAGGATAGATGGATGGATAGACGGATGGATAGATATACGGATGGACAGATGGATGGATGGATAAATGGATAGAAGAATGAATGGATGGATGAATAGCCGAATGGATAGATGGAGAGATAGAAGGATGGATCGATGCATGAAGAATAAACCGATGGGGAGATGGATGGACGGATAACTGGATGACTCAGACAGTGAGCAATTAAGTCGCACACATGGATGACGAATGAATATGAGTACATACGATTGGAAGACAACACACATAGACTCAAAGAAAAAGGGATTGCACTGTGGAGGATAACATATATACGACAGTGAGGTTGGTACAGGAGCTCTAACAGGGTCAAGACATAAGTAAACGATACGTGAGTGGTGTGCTCTCCTGCATAATTGTACTGTTTGGTGAATCTCCATAAATCGTGTATACCACAGAATTTTGTTTTTATCTCAATCACATGGGTATCCTTCAATCTGCCTGACCATGTACTGGTATATATAACATGTCCACCTGTCTATTCATTACTCTTTCTGGGTGGAGTCTTCTGATCTCTGCATAACAGCATTTATGCAGTGTATTGGTAATAGATTTGTTCCGACTAAGCAAACGGCTGGAAATCCCCGTCTAATTTTAATAAGGGGGTACAAACACTCCAAACTATTCACTACAACTTACGTGGAAAAACACATAAAAAATGCACGAGACCAGTGAAAATTGTTCTCGGATCTCGTGGTGGAGTGGTAACAATCATCAGTGAGTATATTATATTTAGTAGGGGGGTACAAACACTTGGTCTAGGATTTCCAGGTTTTTGCGTAGTCGAATGTAAACTGTTACATATACCGTATTCTTAAAAATGACGACAGAGCTGTGGTCTTTGTCGACCCTTCCATTTTTCGTATACCGAAAATTGTTTACTGTTCCAATCGTATGATTACTCATCTATCTGAGAGTCTAGATAATTATATTTGTGTCGTTCTGTGTTTATCAGCGTGTCTCACTATTAGTCTATATGTCTATTTGTTATTCATCTGAAATCCGTGCATCTGTCTCTGAGAATCTTTTTATATCTCTGTCTCGACGCTTTCCTAACTCGCTTCTTGTCTTATTATTTTTCCAACCTTTTATTTTATTATTTGTCTTTTTCTCTGAGTATGTCGATCTTTTTCTTTTCTGTTTACCCTATCTTTCTGTCTTTCTAGTCTTGCAATCTATAGGTCATTCCATTTTTTTGCTTTATTTCTGTTCTTCATATATTCCCTCTATCCATCCGTCTGCCTGTTTATCCATTTTTCATAATTATGCGCTTTTCAATCCTTTGAAGGTAGCAGTATTTCTACTTTAAACACATGTCCAATCTGGTAGAATTTTCTAGGGTAGAAATTTGGAATTTTGAAATTTTGCGCTGAGAAAATCTTTATTGCATTTTTGTTCTTTAATGTCCGAAACATACACAAAGTACATATTCACTCTTATCGGAAAAGGCTAAACGTCGAGCTTCCCCAACCAAGAAGTCAGAGGTCAGTTGAATGCAGCTTCTATTCTTTCCCACCCCCAGGTAAGATTCGAAATAGCGCCACTTTTTTCACACTGTGATCAAAAGACAGACGCCTTATCTCTCCGCCATGGTGTCTCCTTCTCCTCTCTTTCAATTTGCTTGTTTTTACTCTTTTTTATGTCAGTATTTCTCTTGCTGTGATATCTAACTCAGTCTTCTACCTATATCATCCATTTACATATTGTATCTTTGCGTGATGTGACTGGCCCTATAGATTGGTCTGTGCTGTTGAAGTGCAATTATGTTTACTGTGACAGTTAGACCATTATCATCTCAGCTCTTCCATAATCCTGCCCATTTTCTCATCAGTCTGTTTCCCGTCATCACCAGAGTGGTAAGAAGATGTCTTACTGTTATCGATTACTACAACTTTTGCCGCCCTGAGTCACAACTGTATTGCACATAGTGGGGAGATATTAGGTTCTTCTGTACTGTATAGTCATATACAGGTTAAAAGGAATAATGGTATGTGTGTGTTTGTGCAAGAATGAGTGAGTGATAGAGAGAGAGAGAGAGAGAGAAAACAATAAGAAGGTGGGGCAGAAGAAAAAGAGTGAGACAGAGACAGAGAGAAGGACAGACAGCTAAATAGATAGAAAGAGGCTAAATGAGAGAGAGAGAGAGAGAGAGAGAGAGAAAAAAAACACCAAAAACAAAAAAAGTGAGACAGAAGGAAAGCTTACATGCTCATTTTTCAAAGAATGCTTACTTTGAGGATAGTCTGTTTTCAAAGGGGTTAATACAATTGTAAAGACAAAACTATTAATAAATCCGTTGATTGTTACCATGTTTTATTTAATTACGAGGATAATATATTACATGTATTTCTCCTTATGAGAGAATTACTAAATATTCTTCTTGATAGTAAAAGCCCTGCCAATCCAATGCTGATACCACAGCCTTTACCAAGCGGAGACAGACATCGCTAACAGCCTTTGACAAAATATTTTTTTTTTAATCAGAAAAACTGTTTCCCCACCCATTCAAATATAACTGCCATTATTTTGAGACTTAATAGATCCATTGCGCTGCGCTTGTTTACTTCTTCGTCAGCCATTTTGATTTCCCCGACCTTGTGCCCAACCTCCGGGTTTTGACGTCACACACAATGGCTCTAAAGCCAGCCTATGTGCACATTTCACAACAGATCTCCCACACATCAATGTAAAGACTGCGTATATCTCAGTCACAAGGCTGCGGCCATAATACTACACGACATTTTTTCAGTTGAGCATTTTCGGAATTTCTTTGGCCTGATCCTTAGGAACGAAGGATAAAAAAGTGTAAAATGTTTGTTTTCCCCTCGCGAAGAAATAAATCACAGATGCAACTGGTCAGACGATTGCAAATTAACTGCGACGTTTCACTCATTAAAAACAACAAAAACAACAAAAAACAAAACAAAACAAAACTGCATCATAGTTTGTTAAGAGCAAGAAGACGGGTCGCAAAAATTGAAATACTCATTTTCTCAGGACAGAGTTTTCAGCAAACAAATATGGCGCTTTGTCGAGCAACGTTAGAATTACTGTCCCTAAGAGCGCAAAGATCTGCTGAAAGACGTCGCCGACAGTCTGAGTGAGGGGAAAACCAGTAATTAATCCTCAGTTGATTAGCAACCAGAGTTCTATGTGTCTTTGGCTAATTGCTGGAGTGCTGGCTACAGGGAACTCTTATTGTGACTAAATTCTGCAAGGAGCTGAAGATAATACCTGTCATATTGTATGGTGAAGTTTTAGTTCATCATATTTATAATTTCTTATCATGTTTCTGTTCAGATTAGAACATCTACAATTCATCTTATACCGATTGTATACTTTCGTTAAATTTTCAAATTTACCTGAAAGTCACAGTGACGACGAGCAGTCCTGTTTGTGATCCTGACAGTGGTGATGTGCTGTGCCTTTCTTTATTAGTGTTTATGCCATTATATCCACCTCTTTCTTTGCAGACAAAGTTTGGTAATCTAGTAACCCAGTTCCAAAGTTTGTATCTCTCTCTCTCTTTCTTTCTCCTCGGTATATCTCCCCCCCCCCTCCCATCTCACCCATTCCCCTCCTCATTTTACTGTGTCTCCATGTCTTTCTGTCTCCTTATCTACCAAAATATTTTATCTGCCCCCCCCCCCTCCGGCTTTCTCTCTTTCTGTCTTCCTCTTTCCAATACTTTGACATTGGAATGTTGGTATCTGCAAGGGTTTATCAAGCAGTTGTCGAATGAGTTCTATTTACCCTCGTTTCGTCCTCTTATATCATCCTATTCTTATTTTAGTTTGTTTGTTTTTCTTGCCTATGCATTGTGCAGATATCGCCATCTGATTCTCTTTGTTGCCACGAGATACCGTACAAAAAAAAAAAAAAACGAAAAAAAGCAAACAAACAAAGAAACTATGAGTCAATAATCACAAAATGGAAACAAACAAAAGAACCCATTCCTCTGTGGCATCAACTATCCAGTCACCAATCGACAGGATGTACCGAAGCACGTCACTCATTCAGACTCCCAATCAACAAAAGACGAGACTTCTGGCACCATCCGATGGAGACCCGGATATTTGAATATCATAGGATAAGCATTTTAATCAAAACATCGCTATTGCTAGACACGATTTCCCTTTGATATGAATTCGGGACTCACCAATCGGGGAAATTCTGGTCGTGTCACTAAATTCTGCGAGCACTCTTAGAGAAGGAAGATTCCAGTTTCATTCTGAAGTAGCTATTTTTGAAATGCATTCCTTTACATTGTCCTGACATGATCCATGCGATCAAATAACAGAAGACAATACAAGAGTGAGGATTTCTTGATTAAGCCAGTGTGATGAAGCAGGGGAGTGTTCGGAGTCAGATTAATCTGAACAGACTTCAGCTGGTGAGATTTCTACGTTGCAGTGAGAAAAATGGATTAAATTAAAAGATAATGTAACATGGATGGTGTATAGACAGGGCTGATTAATGGATAAATAGGCTGAGGAGCAGAAAAAAAATGGATGGATGAATAGATGGATGGATGGATGGATGGATGGATGGATAGATAGATGGATGGATGGATGGATGGATAAATGAATGGATGGATGGATGGATGGATGGATGGATAAAAGAGTAGTGACGTGTTCATGGATGGATAGATAGACAAAGAGACAGGCAGGCGAGCAATGTGACAGATAGAGAATTAGATGGATCAAGTGATGTAAGAAGAAAAGATGACAGAGTTAGAGAAAGAACGGAGAAAAGAAGAAAGAGACAAAATAACTGAAGGATTATATGACTAAAATGAAAATGAAAATCACTAAGAATTGATGCTTTTCTCTATGAAGCAGCTCAAATCTAAATAATGACAATAGTAATAGTAACAATAATAATAAAAATAGTAATGATAATAACAGCAGATAGAACAAACTGGTAAACAGCTCAATATCCTTCTTACTTTTCGCAAATGTAACCTTCATTTTAATTTCTAAAAGTTTAAAGGAAACATTGGCTGTTTTACTATGCAACAGTAGAAGGGGAGAAGAGGGGCAAAATTCACGGAATATCCTTCTGAAAACAGAGAGAACCTAATCTTATAACTGGATATTAGCAATGCAAAGGAAATTACTTTATTGTATTTTCTATCCAAAAAAAAAAAAAATGTTGGATCAAGCAGACTTTACTTGGGAAGTCGACAAAGCCATACCTCCTGTCTGTTCCCTGCGTGATCTGAAGCCAGATCAGACAAGTCCGACTTTAGATAAATGATTTCTCTTAATTAATAGGGAAAGCTGCCAAAATGAATGATGCCCCATAAGCGGCCCAGTTTGCACGAAACCAAGGCTTTTAGCCGAGAGATGCCAGAATTGCTAAATAAAGCAAAATAGGGAGAACCACAGCCACAATATTTAATCGAGATAACCTCCACCAGGAGGTTGCAAGACGTTTATAGAACGTAACAATATTTAACTATGGCCACAGAAAGTTCATGTGCACCCAGTGCTTTCCTGACTGCCTTCAATATCTATCTAATTTCAGACAGAAAGGTACCAAATTGCAGGATCAATTTACTGACACAATTGATGTCGTGACTGCCTATTCTTCATCTTTATCATCTTTGTATTTGAGCTACCAGCTAAAAGTAACGGGCTACGTTGAATATCTGTTACAAACAGGAACGAGAGAAACCTTCCTCGGGCAAATAAGACCTCTGACACCAATATCGCTATACCGGTGATTGTTTTGTTTTTGTTCTCATGAAATCTGACTCTGTTCATTTCCGTAAGATTCCATTCTCATCTTTCTAGTTCAATTAGATAAAGTCTAATTTGATATGTCTTACCGGCTCCCCGACTGAGATGTTCATGTATTTTCCAGGGGAAATGCTGTGTTCAGTTAATGAATTCATATGTTTCGTAGCCAGCGAGAATGAGTTGTAAGTCGTTGGAAGTCAACAGAGAAATTAGGGCTGAATGTGACGAAGGTGGTGAGATATCGGTGTTTTTAAATTGCAGAACTTAAAAGAAATTCATCTCTGAATATAAAAGTATTCCTCATATCAGCAGATCATAGATATTTCAGGATGTTGTGAGGCCAATATATAGATTCATGTGCGAAACTTTGCTAGTTTTCATGCCGATTTAAAGCCGCACTGAGGGAACACCTCTGTCTTCAGCTTACAAGCTCCCTAGCTACAAGCAAGCTAGCTGAAAACTTTTTTTTCACCACATAAAAGGGTAAGAATTAACATTTCCTTTCTCAAAGGATTTCCCGTTTACCACAAGAGAATGTGCAGAAAAGAAAAAAAATAGCTATTTAATAATGAAAATTGGGTCTGCAGTGAATAAGCCACTGAAATTACAAGAAGTGATTGAGGAAGCTGGAAATGAAATATTTAATGTTTAGCGTTCATTAGTTAATTTCGCCGATAGAAAATAGCATTCCTTATCGTAACTACCTGACTTCTTCATGGGGAAAAGTAATCAGTATATCTCATGCCTTGCCAAACGAAATTTAAATATCAATACTTTTAAGACATGCAGCAATACTGAACCTTCATTTCTGCATCATTTACTCTCTCACGGGCAATCTTCTATGGAATATAAATGCATCTTTATATTTTCAACGGTGAGAAAGATAGACATTTCTTCTGTTGGCCCCTAAAGGAGTATTTATTGCTCTATATTTTTCAGGCTGGTGTTCGAAGCTAGCTCTATTGCAAGATCATGAGCAGTTGGAACTAAAAAGTGCAATTATCCAACAATACAAGTTTACTGCATTTTTTGAAGTACTTGGAAGTTCGTCATCATAAACCACCTGCCTTTAGAAGAGTGAGTACTAAAATTTGCTCAGTATGATTCTCAGACGAATTTCCCCCCACGGAGTTCCCTTCGAATCAGACAGCAAAGCACTCATTTGCCTCCACTAGTCTTCATCTAGACCAAGGGTTTCCCAACCGGTGGATTGCAATCCCCAAACGGATCGCAAGGCCTGGGCAGGAGGGTCGCGGAGCTTTGCTAAGTGGCTTGGTGTAAAACTAATTTCAAGTCATCAATAACATTTTTTGCGATCTTACGTATTTGTTTCAGCGTTTCTTTCTCTCTCCATCACAGAAAATAAATTATAAATACAGGTGCTGACAATAGGGGGTCGCGTGGGTTGCAAGTTTTTGAATAGGGGGTCGGAGGCGCAACAACGTTGGGAACCACTGATCTAGACGTAGGCCTAGTCTCTTTCATCAGTCTCTGTACATCGGTGGCGGCGTTCACCAATGTGTACTCATCCAGTTTTCAGACACGTTCGAAGAGTAAGTGTTAGGATAGTCAAAGAGGAGAATGGAAGGTGAAGTGGAAGACGTGCAGGAGACGGAGAGGCGAGAGAGAGGAGGAAGGAGACAGAAATTTCCAAAGGAAAAACCAGAGTGGCATACATATCCATCCATCCATCCATCCATCCATCCATCCAGCCAGCCAGCCAGCCAGCCAGCCAGCCAACCTGCTTTCATCTTAATATACATACATAGTACACACATATATACACATACACGTACATACATACATACATACATACATACATACACACACACACACATAGACAGACACACAGATAGATAGACAGACAAACAGACAAACACATAACAAGACACAAAGTCAACTACGCTGGCAAATATACGGAAAGAAAAGATAACAATATTGAATATAACATTATGAGAACATAACATCTTTTTGCAACAGAGTCGGTGAAACGGCTTTGCAGTCATCGCGGTTTTAAATGGGAAAACAAGTAATACGATGGCCCCATAAACCGGCAGGCGATGAAAATCCCTACAGATTTGATGGGAGACACGCCTAAGTTAGCGGAAGATAGAATCGGCAGTCACAAGAGACGGGCAGCTAAACAGACAGACAAAGAGTCAGATTAATAAAGGCAGAGAAGAGTGGTGAAAGTAAGACAAAGGCAGCAGGAGGTCTGGACGGCTGCCAATATAGGCAGACAAAAAGTCTGGTGGCACGTGAGCCCGGAGACACAGACATTGTTTGCCAGGTCGAGGTGACCTGCTCCAAGCAATGACATTCGTCAGTTGGTGAAGCTCGATCGACTTAAGAGATAAAATGCTAGAAACCTGTCTGTAAACATCGCATACACACCGTCTCACAAATCGTATTCTCCAGTTCTCTGAAGAAATACGGTCTGGATGTAATCAGCTTGAATTCTAAATTGCAAAATGCTTCGTCAGGCACGCTCAGCACTTAAGTCACACTTGCACTTCTTGATATTCACATAGCATCTACTGGCAAATGCATGTTCTGATGTACTTACATGTTACTATACCTACTGACTGACTGACTGACTCACTCACTCACTCACGCACTGACTCACCCACTCACTCACTCACCCACTCACTCACTCACTCACTCACCCATCCACTCACTCACTCACTCACTCACTCACTCACTCACTCACTCACTCACTCACTCACTCACTCACTCACTCACTC
>JBCEWB010533134.1:0-18830 GCA_039654565.1 Peronia peronii | reverse complement strand
AATAACTTCAGTGTTCTGAGCAGGAGTCAGCAATGGATGGGTCCATCCTAAATTTTTTTTTTTTTTTTTTTTTTTTTGCTTGAGTATTATTATTGTTTTATTTTTTTTTATGTTTGGCGTAATAGAAGATCTTTTGTAAGCAGCTCTTATAAGCATATGAAGTATAAACCAATATAGGGAACAAATTTGTACTATGCTGTTAAAAGTATATGCCATTAATTAAGCAAAATAAGAAGAAGGCTTTTAAGAATTAGTTTTTATCATTTATACAATATATATTCACATATTATTTATTCGACTGTGCCACAGAACAGTTAAGACTTCGGTGTTTCATCATAACCGCTACTTCATTTCCACCGCAGGCATCTTGTTTTTCCTGCCTATAATAATATCATTGTTCGATAGGCTGCCGAAGGCTGTGCTGTAAAACCACTGACAGTCTAGTGAGGCTGTCTCAGTACGAATTTCAGGTATGATAAGCGGGTAAGAATCAAATCTAGTAAAAAAATTAATCGTACAACACATTGCTGAAATTATGGACATTCGATCATTGTAGTTTGGGCACGTAGATTGGAATATCTAAAAAATGCCCATAGGACACGACACACACACATGCACACACACTCACTCAGTCACTCACTCACCCACCCACTCACTCACTCACTCACTCACTCACTCACTCACTCACTCACTCACTCACTCATTCATTCATTCACTCATTCATTCATTCATTCATTCATTCACTCACTCACTCACTCACCCCTAACGGAAAACTGAAAAGCCAATTATGTTGAGCAGTTATTCAAGATGACCGCCTAATTCCACTCCCAGCGTGTTATTTTTTTCTTATTCTGTGCACCGTCCTAGTAAACTGCCAGGCCAAATCCCCAGCAGATTCCGTTGGGTCTAAGAGCCAGTTATTAATGTGGAGTCAGAACAGACAGGCGTTTGATGACAGACCTTTTAACGCCGCTCCCGATGCTCGTGTCACCCCTTTAATGGATCACTCTCCCCGCCGCCGGCGTTGTGCCAAAAAAACTCGGTTGTGATAGAGGGTCAAGGGAGTATATAGCGTCATTTTTTAAGGGTGAAAAAGGAATGTCTCTAGCAAGCAGGGGCGGTTGGGACTTCTATTACACTGTTTCGTTTTAATTTGCTTGTTTATGTTTGCTTTGAGGTAGCATTTTATAACATCCCCGTCCTCTTACCACCCCCCCCCCCAAAAAAAAAAACAAGAAACATTTGAATGAAATACATTAAACACGGGTTGAGCGCATGTAATTTTTATTTTATTTTATTTTTTTCTTCATGCTAAGACCTGACCAACAATTAGTGAACTGTGTTTCGATAAGGCACACAAAACAAATTATCTTTAAAATTTTAGAGAGAGAAAATTGTTGATTACAAAGAGAAATATTTGCCTGCAAAAACAGCAGTTAACAAAGAGCTCTTTTGAGGCTCGGTCTTTCCTTCTCTCTTGTAATACAACTGATGAAAATATTTACTGGACTTAATTGACTGAAAAGTTCAAGGCCTTTGGTCAAAAACACACATATCCTGCTGGAAAAAAAAAAAAAGAAAAGGACCAATTAAGTTACTTTCACCATGGGGCCGATACCAACATCTGGTCAGTGTCTTCCTCACCATTTGCGTGCTCGTCTCTCTGATGTGAAAGGTCAGTTTATCTCTACTTTCGCCAGGAGAAGCTACAAGACGACAACACTACAGTTCAGTCACTTATCACTCCAAATCTTACCAAACAAAGTAAACCTTTGCCAAATTCATCTCCTTCTTTCTGCCTCTTTTCATTAATTCTCGAAATTTCGACGAAAAAAAAGAAACATTAGGATTTAATTTCTATATTAACATAAAAATATTATATTCATGTTTGAAAAAGAAATATTATTCATTAAGTACGAATTGATACTACATTGTTTCCTGTGTGAATCTTAGGATCAATACAAAGTACGATGAACATTACCTTTGTCCATATACGCCCCTTGACACATGGGTTAACTGCTAATTCTTAAATAAATAGCATTATACACTCTTGATTTTGTTTACTGTTTTCTTCCTTTTTATTTGACTGCCTCGGCCGTTTTTTTTTCTACCTTCATTTTACTCGTCTTGTCTACACATACCTTGTCCTCCACCTCAACAGGAGGGAATAAAGAAAAAATCAAAAACATAGTTCGTCAAGAATCTTAAGCCATTCACACATGTAATTTTGTTTTGTTGGTTTTTTGCTTCTTCATCGCACTGTAATAGATTTGTGGCGACCTAGTGAACGGCTGGAAATCGCCGTTTAATATTAGTAGGGGGTATAAACATTCCAAACTGTTCGCTGCCATTGACATAAAAAAAAACAAATGCAGGGGACGTGACAATTTGTTATTGGATCTCGTGGTGGAGCGGCAACTTACATCAGTGAGTGTTCTCTTTTTTAAAAGGAGGTACAAACACTCTGCCGGGGATATCCAGGTTTTTGCTTAGTCGAATATGAACTATTGTATACGAAAAGGAAGTGTATTCGCAGTCGACCTGTCGACCACGAATACGGTGTGTGTTCGGAGTCGACCGGTTTCCGGAAGTCGCTCTTCTGAAAAAGAAAATCTGCCTTCTCAAGTTTCTGTTTCATTTTAAATCAGTTCGCACCATTGTGGTTCGCTGCAGCAAGCATATCATTCACGGCCGCACACCAGCACTAAAAGTCACAACTACCAAAAGTAAAGTGTGGGCGTAGACAAAATCAGACAATAACAACATTAATGTGTTCCAAATGAAAGCTTTCAAAAGATCCCACATAATTATTATCATGGGCGGCAAAAGTATCAAATGAAACAGTGCGTTAAAGAAAAAGAAAAAAAAAAGGAGAAAAACTGAAAATCTAAAGACGAATGTGAATGACAAATTGACACAGCCTATTTTGGGAGAATCCGCAAATAAAATTTGACACAATAAGACATATAGGCTTCTAACTGGCCCTGCATTTAAATATTGATAGGTACGCACAGTGCATGACCAATAGTCAGTTGATTGCGTATGTGCAATGCGTTTATTGTATCATAATCGACAGGCCGACGGCGAATGCACGATGTATTCATAATCAATAGGTCGACTGCGAATGCGTGATGCTTTCATGATCGACAGATCGACTACGAATACACTTCCATATGAAAAAGGTTGGCGTGATAAGGAGCAGAGAAAAGAATTGCATTCCAGCTTGATTGGGTGGTTGGTTGATTGACTGACAGCTGGCCAACAGATTGACCTCTCAGTTGTTTTCAGATTGAATAATTAAGTAAAAGGTTGATTACCCTCTTAGACTGTTTCTAAATTTATTGGTTTCTTGGTTGATCGATTGGTCAATCGACTCACTGGATAATTGGGCAGTTGGTCAGTCGGTGGGTTGAGTGAGCTCTTCCACATGAATGTTATTCCATCAGCCGAACTTTAATACTGTCTTCAAATCAATAAACGTTGATAAATTCTTGAACAGCTAACAAGGAACCAAGTAATGTCTTCAATTTTATTGTTCCCTATGAAATCATCATCATAATTCTTCATCATTCTTTCTATATCTAGTTTGTACTCTAAAGACCAGAGAATCTCGCACAGACTTCCACGAAGACTGGTCCGGTTTGGTTTGGGTTTATTCAACGCGTTTCAGAAGAATTAGGGCTCAGTTAAACCAGTTAGGATATCTATTAAACACGTTCAGGAGGTAAAAATTGTACATCAAAATGTATAACAATGATTATCAAAAATGTGGACTTCAAATCAAGTGTCTAGGTGTAAATATCAGGATTGGGGAAAAGGTAATTAATGTCTTTTAGCAGAACTAAAATCTTGCTGACAGACGTCACCCCTTTATATATGTATCATTATAACCGAGAACATTTTATTTCGCAGAATGCGGCTGCAAACTTGCTCAGTGGCTTCGCTGTGTATTCTGATGGCACTCCTTAGCGAGTACAAGGCACAGAGTATGTATACATGTATTTTGTTCTGCTTCAACCGTGCTTTCTTAAATCGCATTCTTAACCACCAGATCTTCATTGTTGTGGATATAGTCATTGATATCTATATGGCGGAAGAAACGATTTTTCATAAGTTCAATTCGTGGACTAGGAATGTATTCATTATAATAATGATAATAAAAATTCAGAGATAAACAGATAAAGTAAGAACAGAATTAATTATTCGAAGAAAATATAGGAAGAGAGAGTGAGAAGCGTGAGACCGTAAGAAAGAGGAGAGGGGGAAAAATAACTAGGGAGCACGAGAGAATACAAATAGGGACAGACAAACAGAAAGACACTGGCAGAAATTAAGATCGAAAATAGAAAAGAAGAATTCATACACATTTAGAACTACAACAACATCATCATCATCATCATCATCATCATCATTATCATCAACATCGTTCGTTACCTTGCAAGTTAGAAAATCAAGAGTTCTCCATCGGTGCCTAGATTTTGTAAATACATAAAATCGTGATTTTGCTGAAAGCCATGTAAGTCATTTGCGGAACAAAAGCCACGAACAACTTTATCCAAGGGAAGTAATATTAAGGCTGTCCAAATGTCCGTGGAGACAATCAGATTAAGTCCCTTTATTTATCTTTTTATTTCTATCATCCTATGTGAACACATTATATAGACTTTCCTAGAAAAAGAAAATCGTCATAATTATCGTCATCACGATTAATGTTTTGACGTTCAAGACCGAGACTCCAATATCAATTCATTAAAATAGACAAACAAGAAACAAGTAGAACTAAATAAGATAAGAGTGATAGAAATATCTGGAAGACGTATTTTTTCAGATCTGTTTGGGTCAAGACAACCAAGATAAAATATAAGATGTAACTGTCACCTTCAGTCTCCTTATTTATTCCTCCTCTTCATCATCATTATCATTTTATAGGCCTAAAAACAAATTTGAATTGCAAGACATAGACTGTCAATGGGCATCTAAATAAATACGATTAAAAGAAAGAAATAAGCCTTGTATAATTAATAATATGTTGAAAAATTTAAAAGATTGATGGACCTCTCCATATTTTCGAGAACTTAGAACTTCGATGATAAGTCTTTTGTAAGTCTAAGATGTGTATGAGCAAATATTTTAATTTGACAATTACTGGACCCAAATGGGCGATAACTGTGTGTGATTATTCTCTCTTTCGCCCAGCAATTCTAACTTAAGGTTTCAAACTTTTTTTTTTTTCTCCTTACATCAGACAACGGGCCAAACGTCATCCTGGCGGATCTACTGCTGCAGTCTGAGGACTTGATGAAGCAGCAGCAGCAGCGACAGTCATCAACGACATTCTCCTCTTTTTACAAACCATTCACTTTTAAACGCAACATCATGACTGCTAGGCAAAGTGGACAAGGGACTACATCTGGAGGTACAGTTGCCTTTGCATCTGCCCTCGGACAAAGAAGATCTCCGGGACTTGGGCAAGGTGCTTCACCTGGTTTTGCCGGAGGAAGAACTTCATCAACGGCTGGGTCTGCAGCTGGTCCTGCATATGCCCTCGCTGGACAAAGATCTGGCTCTTCAGTTGCCTCGAAAGCTGAGGGTCAGCCGTCTAGCACTGGACAGTCAACGTCTCCCATCAATTTAGCTTTAGTGTCCAGGCTGGCCCACGCAATTGCAGCTCAGCTGGTGTCCTTGGCGACCCCGGTTCAAACTGCACCTTCGGCAGCAGTTTCACCTCTTTTTTCAGCAGCCCCATCACCACCACGAGTGCCACAGACTCCAGTCAATCCCTCCCCTCCATTCTACGCCTATCAACAACCCCAATGGGTATATTATTACATGATGATGGACCATTTGTAAAGATCACAAGAGAAATCAATGCTAAGAACAGATGGCATCAGAAGGAAGAGCTCTAGTGTACTTTGACAAAATGCTTTTTTTTTTTTTTTTCAGGAAAACTTTTGTCTAAGATAGAGAACAGCCATTTAGTCTTGCGCTGTCTCTTTCAACACACAGTGCACACATTTATCAAGAATGGAGTGATACAGTAGGTGGTGTTTTTCGACTGACAACAGTTAGATGTTTATTTGTAACCGACTCAAGATTTATTTTGCAGAGATGGGCGAAACAGTTAAACTGTGATGAAAAAGGCATTTTGTTAAAAAAGCACATTAGATGTAAACAGTATAACGATTGATCTGTATTTTCATCGAAAAGCTGCTATAGTTTAGAAGGTACATGTCTCAAAATGGTGATGAATGCTGTAATATATTGGATTAGTATTGAATTATTTTTTCAGTGGAGAGCAACAGTATTATCATGACTGATTATAATTTTCATCACAAGAGGGCGCGCATCCCACATGTCTCAAACAGGCAGCGTTAATCAACATTGTCTCTGTGTTTAGAACTTAATTTTCTTATTCCTAGTTTCACTTGTGGCTAACCCGGTGAGAGACTAAAACTTCGCTGTTGTGGTTGATGCGTTGTTGTTGCTATGTTGTTGTTTCAATGCCGGTCACTGAAGCAGGAAAACGGATTGTAAAGTAAACAGCAGTTGTGCAAATTTCTGAAGTTTGTCTCGCTTATATGGTAAAACCACAGCGAATCGAACTGCATTGCCTATCATTTCTATATGTTAAATTTAGGAATGCAAACAATGAAATTTACACAAAAGTGTTTCCTCTTTCCAGAACTGTTTGTTTTCTGCTTGGCTGCAAACATGTGGTAATGAAAAAGTAGATATTTTTATTTAACAATTTTCTGCCTATTGCCTCCGGATAGTTTGTTCACACAAACTGAAACTTACTATGGCTGACAAAGTTATCCTGTATTTCAGAGAGGTTTGGCATTATAGCTACTGTGTAGATTATTGTCAAGTTAGGTAAGGGATATGCTATTATGAGTACCCCATTAACGTGACAATTACGAGGACTAAAGTTTTATTCTAGTCGTCACATATTATTATTTTCTTTATTATTCTTCCATCAGTGAGCATGTAACTCTTTTTGTTTTCTGGAGGTGTTCTTTGGAACGATGTATTTATTCCAGTGTTTCAGCCTTTTCCCCCCCTGGATTTATCTTCTTGCCTATTCTCTTATTTGTTGAAATGGGACATTAATAAAATAATTTACTCTGCTGGACGTCTGTATTCAGTGAATGGTTTATCAGATAAATATAATGTGTATATTTATTTATTATTTATAAATTATTTATTTATTTATTTAAAAATATTTTTTTTTAAATTTCAGAATTTTTGATTTATTATGGGGTTTGATTGCCAACGCTTGAATATGTATACTCATAAAGTCTGTGAGTCGCTATTCTTAGAAGTATGTTATCATTTCCCTTTGCCTCTTTGTTCCTACTGGATGGCATAGCTGGGAGAAGTTACCGGGATAATTTATTTCATTTCATTACATTCTCATTGTGTTTTTTATTCATTGTGATCTCTACCTATTATTACTTAGTGCAACGGGGGATTGGTATGAGTCTTTTTTTTTTCACTGTTTTAATTAAACTATGCTTTTCACTTTTCAGTTGCTGACGTTGTTAGCAATACCTTCACGGCTCTTTATTTCCAGTCTGTAGTTGGATCTCCTTGTTAAGAGTGTACAACCTACATACTCAAGTTTATACCATTCAGTACTGTCATAAAGTTTCAATTCTCATCATGTTGTCTTGTCTTGGTAAATATCAATGAGATTTACGTTGTTTTTCTTTTCTTTCTTTTTTTTTTTCGTTCATTTTTTTTTTCATAATGTAAACATATTTGTGGTGAGAATTTACGTTAGCTCTTAACATAAGTTCTCAATATTCAGAGGTTGTAGTTCTGATGATAAAGAAAATTAAGTCTTGGTCGAGCATAGCAAAAATTTTTCTGGCACGAAATGTAGCACCATATTATTCTTTCCCTTATTTATTCTCTTCCTCTCTTGGGCTAATCTTCTGATTTCTTTTGATAACATTTTGTTCAATATGAACGATGCAGTTGTTTTAGATGGGGATGTCACAACTGTAAGAGACCTGAGGGAAGAATGAATGGCCCAGGAGTAAAATCGAAGAAGTGAACAATAGTTCCAAGAATGTAAGTCGGTTGAAAGAAATAGGTGAAGGGAGAATGACCTATATCAGCAGGACATGGCGTCATGAAGCGTCACCAACTGGCACTGTTTTGCCAAGCCCCTCCTGACGCCGTTAAAAAACTGTGAACTATTCGTACCGACCATTTATTTTAGGAGTTGCTGTCTCCAACTGTAATGGGCGGGACGACAGTGCTGACACAGTGCGGGTGTCTGAAAACTCCATAAAACAGAAATCTGATTATCTCGCTTAATCTAAATGTTTACGAACCGGAAAATAAACCAGGCCGACTAGATCCCGACAATAGAGACTTTAAAAAACAAAATTCGTTATACAATAGTCGACAAAAGATTTTCTTATCTGAATTTATTTTGGGGATTATTATAGTATATGAAACTGAGTAAGATAGTCGTTCTCAAATAAGTGGAAGGCAGCTTATAAATATGTACTGATATGCAGTTTGAATATCCACTTTCTTTATGGTATGAATGGACAGCTTGCGTGAAGAATTTCTAGAGTGTAACACTTAGAATGTGGTTTCTTTCCATTGATATGGCATAGTGAATGAGAAAAATAATGATAATAATAACTACAATCAGACGAGCAATAATTAAGCAAAGAAAAGGTCTCGGAAAAAAGAAAGGGAGGAGGGACAGGGAACTGACACCAGTAAAATAGTGAAAAAGTTTATTTATTTTTTTTATTTGTTTTCAACTCTGTATGGAGGAAGATAGGAAGATAAAGGGCAACACTGAGACAGGAACATCTAACATCATATCAGTTAAAATCTACTGGAAAATGCCCAGGGTTTAACCTACATTTCAGTCCAAATTAAGGTTTTCATTAGAACAAAGACAGAAGTAGAGCTACTACATGTATTCTGACAACGTACCAACGAAAACTGAAACTTTCTAAAGGCCTAACCTAGATAAGCTTATATACATCCAAATTGGAGACCACATGTCTCTGTGCATGAATTTACCTCGTTGTTGGATAAGTATATTATTTCCTTAAAATAGAGGAAGAAAGATATGGGCAGAAACTGAAGAATTGTGAAATATTACCGTGCACTCTTTCTGATCTCAATCTGCTGAACATTTTTCAAAATCTGTAAGTTACAGACATGAGGCTTTATTTACCGTCTTGTCAAGAGGGCTGTAGATTGTCACTTCCATAAACTATTCCACTACACAAACTATTCCACAACACAAACTATTCCACAGTTCAACTTTATCATCACGTTCTACCCATCCACTATTATCAATCTCTTATTCCGTGCTTCTGAACATTGCCGTGTCATGTTAAGAACAACTCTTAATTTGGCAGTCTAATAATAGCGAGAAGTATGAATGGAAAGGTTGTTTAAAATACAATTACCCATGTTATCAGACAGAATACAAATAGTTGACATATGTCATGTTTTTTTTGTCAAATGTTCTTTGATAAAATTTAAACATGATTACATAGTAAAATATATCTTAAAATTAAATAAAACATAAAAAGTTACAGACTGCAAATGGTTTTCGAAAAAGAACAAAAACAGAGTTGAAGCAAAACATAAAAGTGAGCTTTATAATACGCATTATTTACCCTACCTTGCAAATAAATCATTTTGTTCAAGATTGATTATTGGGTGTTTCACATTTTCTGAGATCTGGATCTGGTCGAACCAGACCAACCAGAGAAGGAGCTTAAACGTATCTTAGTCAAGAATGTTTTTTTATGATCTGCCTTCTTGACGCTGACAAGTCTGTTCACATTTTTCAGACTATCATATCACTCAATGTACCATTTCATTCTATATTTTTACAAATGTGTCGCTGTTTACTGTTATATTGGTCTATAACACTTTGGCCATTTTGATGAGAAGAGAAACATTTAGAACATCCAACTGGAAATGAATGAAAAAGAGCTGGAAAGCAGAAATGTGACATTAATTCGTTGAATCATGATCCGGGCGTAGGTGATTACCATGGCACAAGGTAACATTCCAAGGAAACACAAATAATAGTGGTGATGGCAGTTGCCTTGATGAAGAACCAAGCTAAGAATGTCTGGCATTTCATAAATTCTTCATATTTTATCACATGCTATTTTGTTTGTCATTTGTTTATATTGGGGTTTTTAAGTTAACTGTTGGTTGCAGCCATTGTCTTGATATTCAAAACATTTCTTCAGATTGATGGTTTTGACGATGGTGATACATCATTTTATTCAATTTTTAAATTGTCCTTTCTCCAGATAATCGTTTGTTTCATATAACGTTTTTAAGTAAGTTAACAGTCCGGTTGACAGTCCATGTCCTAAATTTTAAGACACTTGCATAAAATGGTGATGATGCCAATGATAATTGAAAATTTGACGTTCCGTGGATTTCAATAACTCTCGGATTATTAATTCAGACATTTGCTCTTTGTTATTTTACTAAAATGAATTAGTTACCGGTTGACAGTTTGTGTCCTTATATTTCAGGGCATTTCTATATTTCGTCGGGGATGATTTTACCCAAAGAATTACGAATCTTTAAAATTTGGAACTGTGACAAGACTAACAAATCTTAAGCCTGGATGGACGTTAGATGACTGTTCGAGTGACCCGATTCTGAGGAAAGCTAATATAGCATTAACCTGATCTAACAGACAAAGACATATATGTATATATACACAAACATATTTTGTTACTGTTCATGCCTTTTAGATGAGGACTTTGAATAAATCATCCAAAGGGTATATTTAATGTGTAGCTATCGCTAAAAGATTGACTTTAGTCTGCTGGAAACAAAGATGAGGTACAACAGTGGTGTTCGTGAGACAAGTAGTTTGCTATATTCTTCATTGCTCAAATAAATTATAGTTGGAAGTATACTCATCGTAGTTCATATATTATGTAATTTTCATGTTTTAGCTAAGTTCTTCCAGTGTGTGCTGTACAGGTTAGAATCAATGTGGCCCACATGATCCGAATTGAGCATTTTTTGGTAAGTTGTTAAAGTAGGCATACATTTTATTCTATCTTTGTATTGCTGGGTGATGGTTAGGCCTTTGAGGACTCCGCTTTGCCAATGGCTGTCCTATAATGCAGAGGGTCGACAGGAGACGCCTCTTGCAGTCGTTGGCTTGAAAAAGTTATACTCGGCGCGTATCGCCCATATAGTGTTATGCTTTAGACATCCCTTGATTATCTGGACTATTAAATGCATATTACCGTACTAGGCGCAATTATACTCGTTGTCGTGCTGATGTGCCGTTAACCACCACCAACACATACACACATGCATGCACATACACACATGCACACATACATTTTACAGCTTCAGCATTTGATAACCGAATTTGACGTGTTTTTGTTTTTTGGTTACAAAGGGATTGATTCAAACGAAGCTTTCTGTATTCACCGTTGGATTTCAAAGTGAGGAAAGATTGATCATTTCAGTATTTCTTGAAAGTGATTACTTTGCTGCCAGTTTTTTTTTTTTTTTAACGTTGGTTTCAGTGTGTCGCTCGATATTCTAAACTGTTTGAAATTACTCTGTTCAACTTAGAACAATTATATTATCTTGAACCTGTGGTCTCAGTCTGGTAAAATTCAAGGACCCACTGAGTATATCTTGATAGCTGATCACTTCTCTCCAACATGGAGGCCGACACATCGCGAATTATCTCATTCCTCTTCAAAAGCAAATAGCTCGGCAAAAGCTGTGAAAGAAACTGAAGTGCAAGATTGTAAAATTTACAAAGAAAACAAAAAATGGGCAGTCAAAGCGCAAGCAAGCAAATACAAATAGACATTACCATAAAACAAAAAACGAGAATAACGTCGAGTCTACCAGGAGAGTAACTTAATGCTTTTCGCAGTAATGTGCAGGTTTGCAATGAGCCTGTTTATCCTTAGCATCAGCACTTGACAGCTGGCACGTCGTGAACGCCCAAATACTGGGCAGGTGTTTTGATTTATAAAGTCTTTGTCAGCTTCTAATTATCTCGTTATCTTCTGTCTCTTAATGTTCCACAGTCTGTATTTCCATAGGCCATATTAATATCTAGGCTCTTTTTTTTTCTTATGTGAATATGACATTGTAGTGGTGGGCTATAGTAATCAATGGTCTATGACCAGTTTTAGAATCGAAGATCGTTGTGATTAACTACTAATTCCCTTTGCCAGACACAAGAGGTGTTGAGCAAGCAATGTAAAGAAGAAAAAAATCACTTTATGTCATTCGAAAGATTGATCACGAAAAAAAAAAAGGATAAAATTATAGCAATAAGAACAACAAATTTTCTTTCTACCATTTCTTTTTTTTTTTTTAAATAAAAATTCATCACATGCGTTCCAACAAAATTTCGCAGAAGTGATTGTTTTCTTATTTACTATGCTTGTTCAATACCTCTTATGTTTGATAAAGGGAAGTAATAAGGCTGGTCAAAATGATATCCCATTAAGATGAGTGTTTTATAAGATGCAATATTAATGAAGATGGAATAATTTCATTAGTCCCTTTGATTTATTGCCCTGGCGTTGATCATAATTATCCTTTAAATTAAATCCACCACACGCACTTTTCTCTTTATTGTGGAAATAAGGTTTAGTGTAACAATAGTTTGTTGCCTTGCGATTTTCTCAGAGCACAGACTTAGTTTTCTTATCTAGACTATGTAGAGATGTACAGTTATGATTTTATTTTACTGCCTGCAAGCCTGGGAAAACGACTCTTGTGACATCTGAGATAACGTGTAGCAGTGAGTGGAATTAAACCACGAAAAACTCCAGGAAAGAAAAAAAAAACAGATGGTATGTTTCAAAAACTCTTTGATTTGCTGTTGAAAAATGTATGGGAAGTCACAGGTCTCAAAGTGATTATACTTTAAGGCTAATCTTAAATGTTTTGTTTTGTGATAATTTTTCACTTGAACACTTAAATGCTCACATGCATAAACAATGACAGCATCCCCAGATTCCTAAACAATTGGTGTAAAAAAAAACAAAAAAACAAAGACTGATAGGTGGACAGGTTTCTTCTAGTAAGAACTGAGAGTGAAAATCCGATATACAGCTCTAAACCGCTGTAGTTTGGGGTGTTTGAATGATCCCGATCATGTAAGTTCTATATATTGAGCGAGGAGTGAGATTACTCTACTTGTTGTATCTAGGAAATTTACTGCAAGGAGAAAGGTCTGCTATATAGCTACTGCCATTTAGTGGGATAACCTGTACTGCAGATCTGTAACACTATTAACAGTGTTGTCTCGACTCTTCTTTCCGTGAGTCCAATACTCAGAGAAGTATGAGTGTAGAAGGGAGAACTGTTGTGGATAGCTAGGCGTTTCTCTCTCCCTCTCTCTCTGCTTCTCTGTCTCTCTCGCTTTATATATATATATAAATATATGATATAGATAGACAGAGAGAGAGAGAGAGAAAGAGAGAGAGACAGGGAGAAAAAGAGAGAGAGAAAGAGAGAGAGACAGGGAGAAAAAGAGAGAGAGAGAAGCTAAGTGAGAAAGACGAAACAAAGAGAGTGAGGGTGGGAGAGGAGGGAGAAAGAGTTTAAAAAACAAAAAGTTGCGAGAGCGAGAGACAGACAGACAGACAGACAGACAGAGAAAAATGAAAAGAAGTGTGAAAGAACGATACAAGAAATTTAATAATTGGAAAAAAGCGAAGAAAGCGCTCACAAAGGAGGCGATAAACAGGGTGAGATACTCGAACATGTCATATTGATCTTATAGTTTTCCCATTAGGTGGGATGTCACCTGTTTGTTTGACGTGTCAGGCTTTGGAGCGGCCAGTATCCGCATTCACGACCAAGATCAGTGATAGTTGTCCATGTGATTGACAGCTCTGATTAACTGATGGGCACGATGGCGTCATCTTCTGACGCCATTCGCAGTGGCTGCCACGTTCAAAAGACGAAGGTATTAGACATAAGGTGCACGGATCCATGACAGCTTTTACGTCCTTCTGCAAATTTCGGTTATATACATATTGATAATGATAGACAGGAAGATGGATGGATAAACGGACGGACGGATGGATGGATAAACAAACAGACAGACAGATACAGAAAACAGACAGATAGCTAGCTAGCTAGCTATCTAGCTAGCTAGATAGATAGATAGATAGAGACACACTGACAGACGGACAGACAGACAGATCATACACACATATAGAACAACAGGGGACACAGGTATTTCTTTGATTATGTAAAATACTCCATGATCAGTCAGACAAGAAGGATAGCGTTCCAGCTTGGCTCTATAAAAACAGTTGAAACAAACCCCGATCTGCTACCATAGCACCTTCATCAAAAAAGAATAATATAAATCATAACGTTTCCACCTAGGGAAATAAAACACAGCAGCAAATAGTATAGGAAAGAGGACGGTCATTATCCTTACTACTGGTATCCCTTGACTCGTAATCTGTTTAGCATACAAAATGAAGTATATTTCGTGAAGATGGATTCATAAGTGGACTTGAGACTCGTAAACAAGCATATCTTAATGCTTTCTAGCACTTACGCCGTCAAAATAATTATGATGTAGACTGCATATGAGCATATGTGCAATGCATTTGTGTCTAGAAACTATAAAACGTGTCAGTTAATTAGCATGTTGCAGACTATGATACCTGCCTTGTTGGTGTTTGGTGAACACTAAGCTAGAGAAGGAGATACCGTTTTTGGGATATGAGACATTTGTAGTGACTTTTTCTCTTATTACGTACACTGTGCATGATACGCGGGTAAACCTAAATATATAATGCAGAAACGTCCTTTTCTTACAATGAGCCTTTTTTTTTTTTTACCGTCAGCCAAATTACTTCCCCTTGGGGGTGTAAAACAAAAAGCAGAAAAAAATCACTTTTTTTTAAAAATTGTCATTTCAGATTTAAAAGTAACAGAATTATCTGAAAATTTCCACTATGTGACGTATTTTTTTCCTCATCGTGAGTTTTTTTTCAAATCTCGGTCATCGTTTAAAGAAAACCTGTTTTCTTCATTACACAACGACTGATTTAAAAGTCTCTTCCAAACAATAAAATGATGCAGAACAGCAGTGTACTTTTTGCATTAATTAACCCTATGTTAACTCGAGAAGGAGTTCCCAAATATACATATATTACTATGCGTAGGAAGATGAAAAGGCCGCGAAAATGCGTACGGTGACCAGTTTATTTTGGAGGAATGACGTCTATGTGATCGTGGTCTGGCGTAACGGGCTATCAACTCTAATCATAGGCTGTCTACGGTCGCTTTATAGGGTCCTGTCAGCTGAATGAATTACCTTTTGAAGTCTCTTCTTATGACCTGGTCTCTAATACTCGGCTCTCTTAGGCGGAGTTCGGAAAGACAAGTAGGAGACATAGCCGAATTCTGTTGCAAGGCTAACACGAGTTAGTTGTTTTTTAATACTCATTTACTTCACTTTTATCAAGAACAACGGTTTAATTTGCCGATCACAAATATGTCAGACTGTATTAAGCAAATCATTATTTGAACTCCAGAGGCCACGGGAGGAGTGTTTAAATATGTTATAAAGGATAGGGTTTTAAACTTTTTTGGTGAAAAAAAGGAATTCAAGATCTCCTTGGGGTCTACAACACACTGTGAGAAAGTGTCATTTGCGCTGTTGTAAATCGCTGTTTGAGGTCAACGTGTGACATTATTCTCTACGTTTTCCCTTCCCCTCTGATCTGAGGTCTCATCCAGAGAGCATCTATTCTGGAAGTTGTACTGCTCCACATTTACGTCATAATGGTAAGTATGACAAATTTTCACTTTATGCTGTCATTTTATTTTCCCCATCTTTATTTGGTTAAACAACAAGAACATTATCAACAACAACATTGCAAAGACTGTGGGAACAGTCCAGTAGTAAGTTTGATACTGGTGAGAAATGCAACTCCTTGAAAATAAAATCAGTTGAATAATTACTGTGCAAATGTTGGAATATAGATTATTGTGATTAAGTGTTCGTTTGAATGTTCATCTTTTTACTTTCCTCACATTATACATTATATGTCGCTACCCATCGATACAGACACTTCATAGATTGTAAGAACGGGTGCACTTCATCATCTGTTCAGACAACACCTATGGGCCTACCAATCAGTCTTTAGTCCTGCCAAGCGTTTTATTTAAGATAGAAAATTTTCGGAGTTCATGATACGCCAGCATCGTCGTCCCTTTGACACTTTCTGCTGGATTACTTTGCGTTTATGAGTGTTTAATATCATTGTGTTTCAATGATTTATTTCTCAGCTTTACCCCTTTTTTAAGTCTCTCTAGCAAAGTAACTGTCATTTTCAAATGGCATTTGTCATTTTTAAATTTTCTTACTAACTTTTCTTACTAATTACACATCTAACTATTGCAATATTGAAAAGCGTACATCAGATGCAATGTTGTTTTTGTTTTGTTCTGTTTTTTATCTCAGCAGGTGCAGTGCCTCTCCACATTTCTCAGACTGGTAGTGCTGTCCATTGTGTTGAGTCTAACAGGTACAGTAGAACCTTCTTTTGTTATCCACCAATAACAACATAAAAGCCAGTTTGCTGTAAATAATTTCATAGAATTCAGTTTCATAGAAATAACAGAAAGAATTGTCACTACATGTAAACTTGTCACAGGCAGGTAGGGTAGCAGCTTTAAAAGAGCTCAGATTTAATCACAATTTGTCTACGTTATATTAATGACGAGTATTGCGTTATGCTAAAATTATCAGGTTGCTTCTATATTTTTAATGGAATTACGAAAACTTAACTACCTGAAATAAGGTTTAGAAATGGTGAAAATCTTATGGACTTTCAAATATGAAATTTGAAGTTCCAGGACATTGGCTATTAGCTTTTTTTTTTTTTTTTTAAATTATTTTTAACGAGGTTTGGCTGTTTCGTCTTTCACCTTTGTCACGGCTCATGTCACGTTAAGTCTTCTTCTTTTATATGTATTTTCACTTAATTATTTTTTTTTTCTTGGTGATATTTGATCCACTGTGAGATCCGAGCTATTTTACTAGTAGATCTGAATTTTGCTATCTATGTATCATTATTCATCTCAACTGAGACCCAAAATCTATTTTCACATGATACTTGTCCTCCATTTAGGTATTGTTTCATCTGTCATGGGGGATAGATTGACTAACATTAGTAACATTTTTGTCATGTGAGGTTTAGATTTTAAATGTAGGTTATGCACTTACCTAACACTTCAGGTTACGTGAGATGAGAATTATTTTGTTCTGTGAAATTTCATGTCACGTTTCTTCAGTAACCTGTTACCAGTCAAGATGCGATGATTGGTTCATAAGAGATGTTATGGGCGTGAAGTCTTTCACTTTGACATGTTACACAAGTAAACGATTTAGAACCACTCTGATCTCATTAAAATGTCTTTGAAGTATACCCCACTTTTGCGTCACAGTAATTAAAGAAATTCCACAAAGTCCACATAATGCCACAGTTTTATTGTCAAGTTACAGATGTGTAAGCGTATTAGAACATGGGCTGATCCAGTTCACAAAGAACAAATGTCTCACCTACAGCTCCTCCTTTGCTTCCCCTCCTTCTATCTCGCCCATGTCAGCCCATAAAAAAACCTCATGATGAAACATTAGGGTACCTCACAACTTCAAGTAACATTCATGGCTAACTATGGTTTATTCAAAACGGGTGATCAAAATTACCTGTTATCCGCCTCTGCAATCATCACAAAAGTGAACTGCGGGACAATCTTTAAACAAAATATAGAGACCGCAATGGTTTCAACACGATGTTTTGTTTAATATTACCTGATGAATTTCCAGCGTTTCACAGATTTTATATATTATTCAAGGAATCTGACTGAATATTCTCATGATATACATGCCTATCAACAGCTCTTTGTATTGCTTAACAACAACGTTAAAAACATCCTTAACATTAGAAGGATAGTTACAATCTGCCTGAAACAACATGCCTACATGTAGAACAGCTCTGGTGGTCAACACTTTTAAATATGCAAATGCGAGAACACTACAGTTTTAACGTATCTTGGACATTTTAAATTTAGTGGTGACAGTGCAGAACAATAAACTGAGGGAAAGATTGTCATTATAAAGATATATCTTATACTCTTCGTGTCATCCTAAATATCATTAACGAACGTCACAGGACGGATTTTACGTTTTCAAAACTTGTACGGCTTTTGATAGAAAACACGATTCTCTCTTAAAATACATATGCTAATGAACTGTTAACTTGTCAGTTGTAAAGCAATGAGGGAGACACCTGTGGTTTGCTTGATTGCCGATAGTCACATAAATCTGCAATGCACTCGTATATTACAATGCCTGCTGTCTCGCGTCTTACCCGCATGCCAATGGTGCTGAAAAAAACAAAATGAAAGTTATGAACAAAATTGACTTTCATGATGGCTGATACGTACGACATATACTTTGACTTTCAGCTATTGATCTTAGATTTATGTATTCGTCAGCTGGACAAGACTGAACCAGAATATGCATCCAGGTGCCCAGGGTAAATTTAAATCTGTGGTACTTAACAGTCAAAGTAATGTGTATGGAGGAGACTGAACGAGACAAAGGATCTGTTATGTCAAATACGGACGGTAAATCAACATCAGCTTTGAGGCAATGGAGTTATGAAGGCGAAAACGTGTAGAATCTCATTTCTTATTATCTCTGAAGGAGGGGGGGGGGGGGGGGGGGGGGGGGGGGGGGAGGGGGGGGGGGGGGGGGGGGGGGGGGGGGGGGGGGGGGGGGG
>JBCEWB010533133.1:9138-36910 GCA_039654565.1 Peronia peronii | reverse complement strand
GGATTGAAAGGCTTAAGAAAAACAAACAAGCAAGAATGATATCAGCGTCTTGAGAACATGGCAGTTTATAGAAAAGCTGTCATACATTTCTCTTGTACTGGTATGAACGCATACCTTTGTTCACTGGTCAATACGAGGTCCAACTTGTGTGTCCGCTGTGACGTCCATCTTGGTCAGCCTGTGCGCCACTGAGAGAATTTCTCTATTTTTTATAACGTTGCGCGGACCGCCGAGATGACTGCCCTTTATTAAGCAAGGAATCTCGATTACTGCATTAAAGGGTCAATCTCCGTTTTGTGGTCTAGGCGAATTTTTATTTTTCTGTTCTTTTTTATCGTCATGCAGACTGCTATATTTTCAACATCTCGTGATCCTGCCTGTGATTTCGCTGTTCTAAAAGTGATTTTATCTACCACACAAATGAAAAATATCTTAAATCTGGTTTCATCAAGAACTAGATTATTTGAACAAGGAAATCACCAAAAGACAAATAAAAGTAGCGGTAAAGTGAAAAAGGAACACCTCACCGGGGGTTGACTGGGTGGTGTATAAAGTGATAAGCAGAGCACTACCACAATTTATAAAATACATAAAAACACTAGTTAACAAAATACTACAAGAACAGTACCTTCCACAGCTCTCGAAGACAGCAGCAATCGCAACCCTTAAAGCCAAGAAAAGTACATCATACCAAAGTTCATATAAGACAATTTCTCTAACATCATATTTCGGAAAGACTTTACAAACAGTAATCAATAACAGGCTAAAGTAGTTCATGGAAAAAGAAAACATCTGCAGTACAAATCACTCATTGTTCAGGGCCAGCAGAAGCACAATAGACCAACTCATAAAACTAGACCATAAACCAAAACAAGGATTCTTAAAAAAAAGAAATGCACATTGCTGTCTTCCTAGACCTGTCAAAAGCATATGACATAAGCTGCAGGAAAGCAATAACAAACAAATTCAAGAAAACAGGGGTACGGGGACTCAACCTAGGGTATATCCAGGCCTTCTTAACAGACAGAAAATTCTGTGTTAGGGTTAATGATGCCATTTCGGCGATATCTGAGCAAGAAAACGAAACCCTAGAGATCGCGGTAATTTCACTAACCCTTTCCACAATTTTAATTAACGATCTGGACCAAGTAAGAGATGACGAGTCGCTCAGACCCTCTCAATTTGCTGATGACTGGACCCTGTGGGTATCGGAAAAGAAAATGGAGAAAGCGAAAAATAAACTTCAAAAACAAATCAACCATGTAAAGATCTGGATGGACACCTGGTTGTTGAGGATTAATGTTAATAAAACGGATAGCGAGGTTCTCAACAGGGGTGCCCGTCAATTAACAGCCAACCTAAAAATAAACGATACTCCGATCCAATCAACAGACAAAACAAAAGTTTTAAGACTAACATAGATCCCATCCTGTCCTACCATCAACACATAAGAGAATGAGAAACAGCAACAGCACCCAGAACAAACATGATTCGTTTCCTCAAAGGCACCGAGTGGGGAGTTCACCAAAAGTGCCTCACCATGGCATATAAACCATTTGTAGTAGGAACATTAGATTGTGGACCCATAGTGTATGGGGTGGGGCGTTAGGCGGCAAGTGCTTCCAACAGGAAATAATTAGACACCACACAAAGTCAGGCACTCGAGGTCATTTTATTCTCCCAGTAGATGAAGTTAACCCTGATATCTTTTAAGCACAAGCGGGGGTGTTACTCTTGGAGCTTAGAAGAAAACGGTTAGCACTAAATTACAGCTCCAAACTATTTATAGAAAGCAACCACTACAAACCAAAAACATTCACCATCATCACCCTTTGCTTTCGGAATGTAAAGATATCCTCACAAACATGCTTGGCGAAGATATAAAAAATATGAAAACAACACACACGCCAAAATATACCCACATGGGAAAAAAATCAAAGACAACTTCACCACACCATCTACTTTTTTTTAAAATCATTTTTTTTCATATTTTTACACCATGTGTTTCAAATAACAAGACAAACAGTCATTTTTCCCATCGTTATAATGCTAGTCCTACATCTCTTGTACTAGCAAAGGGAAGCAACCTGGCTGGCTGAGAAAAAGATTGGTCATACATAAATTCAATAATATTCAAGGATATATATATTTATAACAAACCAAGACGTAGTGTATATGTTTATATTTACCTAAAATCAAAACTGTTGATCTTTCACTGAATTTCTGTGGCCAGATATGCATCAATGAAACCCCAGAAATAATTTACATGTTGTGTTAAACAAGTTCTATGATATCGTAGGAAAGATGTGGTATAGACGTCACGTCAACATGGCAGCTTATAGAAAAGCTGTCATACATTTCTCTTGTACGGGCATGGACGCATGCCTTTGTTCACTGGTCAATACAAGGTCCAACTTGTGTGTCCGCTATGACGTCCATCATGGTCAGAATGTACGCCATTGAGAGAATTTCTCTGTTTTTTTATAACGTTGCGCGGACTGCCGAGATGACTGCCCTTTATAAAGCAAGGAATAACGATTATTATATTAAAGTGTGACTCTGCATTTTGTGATTCTGTCAATTTTTTCTACTTTTTATTTTTTTTTTTTTGTTGTTTTTGTTTTTTCTTTTTTTTTTTCTTTTTATCCTTTCTATCGTCATGCAAAGTGCTATAATTGCAAGACCTCGTGACGCTGGCTGTGATTACGCTATTTTAAAAATAATTATATCTACTCCACAAATGAAAAAATCTAAAATCTGGTTTCATCTAGAAATAGATTATTTGAACAAGGGAATCAACGAAAGACAAATAGAAGTAGCGGTACCGTGAAAGAAGGACACCTCACCGGGGGTTGACTGGGTGGTGTATAAAGTGATAAGCAGAGCACTACCATAATTTATAAAATACATAAAAACACTAGTTAACAAAATACTACAAGAACAGTACCTTCCACAGCTCTCGAAGACAGCAGCAATCGCAACCCTCTTAAAGCCAGGAAAAGAACCTCAGAAGGCAAATTCATATAGGACAATTTTTCTAACTTCACATTTCGGAAAAACTCTATAAACAATAATCAATAACAGCCTAAAGTATTTCATGGAGAAAGAAAACATCTACAGTAAAAATCAATCATTGTTCAGGGCCAGCAGAAGCACAATAGACCAATTGATAAAACTAGACCATGAGGCAAAAAAGGGATTCTTAAGAAAAAGAAAAGCACATTGCTGTCTTCCTAGACCTGTCAAAAGCATATAACATAAGCTGCAGGAAAGCAATAATATACAAATTCAAGAAAACAAGGGTACGGGGACTCATGCTAGGGTATATTCAGCCCTTCTTAACAGACAGAAAATTCTCTGTTAGGGTTAATGATGCCATTTCAGCCATATATGAACAAGAAAATGGAACCCCTCAGGGCGCTGTAATTTCACTAACCCTTTCCACAATTTTAATTAACGATCTGGACCAAGTAAGAGATGACGAGTCGCTCAGACCCTCTCAATTTGCTGATGACTGGACCCTGTGGGTATCGGAAAAGAAAATGGAGAAAGCGAAAAATAAACTTCAAAAACAAATCAACCATGTAAAGATCTGGATGGACACCTGGTTGTTGAGGATTAATGTTAATAAAACGGATAGCGAGGTTCTCAACAGGGGTGCCCGTCAATTAACAGCCAACCTAAAAATAAACGACACTCCGATCCAATCAACAGACAAAACACAAGTTTTAAGACTAACCTAGATCCCAGCCTGTGCTACCATCAACACATAAGAGAATGAGAAACAGCAACAGCACCCAGAACAAACATGATTCGTTTCCTCAAAAGAACCGGGTGGGGAGTTCACCAAAAGTGCCTCACCATGACATATAAACCATTTGTGGTAGAAAAATTAGATGTGGAGCCGTAGTGTATGGGGTGGGGCGTTCGGGGGCAAGTGCTTCCAACAGGATAAAATTAGACACCACACAAAGTCGGGTACTCAGGGTCATTTTAGGCGCCGGTAGATGTAGTTAACCTTGATATCTTAGAAGCACTAGTGGGGGTGGTACCCTTGAAGCTTAGAAGAAAACAGCGCTGAATTACAGCTCCAAGATATTTTTAGATAGGGATCACCCGGTGTCACAAACTTTGAATGTGAATGGATGTTAGTTGTGATGTTGTAAATGGTAATCAGGCGGTGAATGCCGAAATGATGCAGAATTTATTGCAGGTGCTTGATAACAATACAAACTTCAGGATGCATACGGCACTCACTGCATTGCACTTTCTCTCTTTCTTTACTTTATCTCAGGCTGAGCCCTTATATAGACACCAGCTCGTCTTGAACTCTCTGGAACCTACAAGCTTTCAGTAACTCACTTCTAAAAAAGTGAAAATTCTCTTCTACGCAATAAACAAATCTATTAGTTAACTTTTTTTTTTCACAGCAATACTCTATTTATATTGTATAATATGTTTTCTTTATTGCCCTGACGAAGAGCCAAATAGGTTCGAAAATTTGGCTAGCGATATCAGTTTCTTTAATGGCTACTATATCAAGTTCCTCATATTGTTATTTGCACCTTTTTGATGTATTTGATTAGTTGTCGTCTCAGATCTAAATTAATTTCCAGAACATCGAATTCTTCATAATATTTTTCTTTACTTCGTTTTGGTGCATTTGATTTGTTGCCACTAGACCGTCGTCTTAAAATGCAAGACATTTTTATAAAATGATAATGACGGTAATAATAACAGTAAGGGAAACAGGAAACTTCCACTACAGACATCACATACTATATGTTATCTGGACAGAGAACTCAACTCTAAGGACTTCTATTTCTAATGCTTTTAATCGTAACTGATGATTATGAGAGACCAAAATTAATGATGAACAGAAACGATGATATCGATGACGATGACTGTGATAAAAATGATGGACAAATTTTGTATCGCATATGACAGATATCGATGAAGATCGCGATGATGACAATCTGAATGGCAATGGATGACAATACATGTAGCAAAGTATTAATAATTTCATTATTGATGACTGTAAGTAAAAAAAAAAAGGGTTGGAACAATCAAAAGAACATGATCAACGATGAGAACGAAGATGTCTTACTTATACACACCAGCTGTTTGAGAAAAAAGCAACCGAACAACAACAACAACATCGAAAACTGCGCACATCGAACAAACAAACAAGTAAATATGTCAATGACAAATCTGTCCCATATGGGAATTCATATCATTTTATAGAAACAGCATAAATGCATTCGATTTGGGAGGGGACAAAAACGTGATCCGTTTGGGAATTCACACTATCGATGGAAAGTAGGAAAAAAAATGTTAGAACATTAGAAAAATTTCGAATTATAGCTTAAGAACTAGCACTCAATAGAATTTCAAAGAACCTCTAGACAGAAAAGATATTTTAATTACAACTCTTCAAACAACATTACTACCATTCAAAATGGCATTCAAAAGACCTTTCGACAAGGAAGATCTGGAACACCTTCGAAATATTACATGAAAAACAATAAATATTATGCCTCAGTGTTAACAGTCACAAGATCTCAAATAGTGAGGGAAAAATTGTTAAAATGTTTAAAGAACTGCAGTTTCTAAACTACGTCCAATTTCTAAACTAACAGTCAGAAAGAGCTTTTAAATTCAAAACTTCCAACACAAACTATGCTTGCGTTTTTTGGTTAAATACCAACAAACTATATCAGAACTCCGGCATAACAAGAACTTTGGAAAGAAAAATGGTAGTCTAGTGACTGGATTGAAATAACAGTGAACAAATCATTTAACTGTTAACACACCTTAATGAAAAGTAATTCAAAGCATTTCTGTTCCTTGAAAACCACACAAAAAAAAAAAAATGCACACATACAGACCTCTATGCTCTCTCACACACACACACACACATACACATCTTTGAGAGACGAGAGTGGGTGAGGGTTGAATGGGGGGGGGGGGGGGGGGTTTCAAGCCAAAAATCCGGGACCCAAAAAAAAAAAAAAAAAAGAGAGAGAGCTGTGATCAGAAAGTTAGGGCGTCCCTGTATCGGAAATCTCTGGGATTCTGATCTCACAGGAGCCAGATGACCAGACGGTCTCAGAGTGCCAAAAATACCCCAGCCCATACATAAATAACTGAAGCCACCTGAAGAAAAAGTACTTAAGTCACATTTCACACATATTTAGAGCCAAAGTCGAGAAAGCCCAAATAACTAATAATGGAAGAGGGGGGGGGAATCTATGAGAGATAAACAGTAAAAATCTGTCTTGCAAACAAAATAAAATCTAAACCAGAACAGAGTATACTGGAGAATGACGGTTGAGGGCGGGGGGGGAAGAACAGAAAAAAAAATCTCTCGAGATACATGAAAATTCTCTCAAAACCGACTTGGACTGGAGTACTTTTGGCCTCCAGGTCTTCAGTTATAACAAAGTGTAATGGGAATCCTGCGCACAAATGCATAAGACTAGCATCCCGCTATAGCCTGACTAATTAGGTGGCTTGAGGGTACTAGAAGTCCCAGAATACCAAAACGACTCCACTTTCCAATTCCCAATAGATGACACAGTCCTCAACTAGCAGTCTGGCTGGATATGATAGAAAGGGGTACGTGGTGGTGGTTGTGGGAAGAGGTGGGGGGAGGGGGGGGGGCGGTAAATGGGGTTTGAAAATAAAAGGATTTTGCCCCTGCAGAATTGAGGGAGGAGGAGGGGGAGGGTGGCTTTGGGAAGTTTTGCCCTACATACTGAGCATCCACAAAATTCAACGCCCATCTCAAGAGAGGCATACGTCAAATTTCAATATCCACAAAGTGAGAATTACATTCTCACAAAGAGACAATTAAATACATGTACCTCTATTTCATCAAGCTCACGCACTGATGTATGTATAGCCGCCATGTAAGCCTTTCAGTGTGAAAGTAACGATTACTTCTCAAGTCAAACTTATTTAGGATCTCACCCAGAGGTGTCTGTAATGATGCACATCTTTATGAGACGGCTGATAAATTTATCACACCATACACAGAGACGACTATAATTCAGAGATAAGGACTGAATATTCCATACCTGAAAATACATGATGAAATACATGTAAAAATTCATGACTTTTGTGACATTCAGCAACTGTAATCTCTTTCACTCTCCATAATAATATTTCAAGAACGATAATCCATTCAGGAAAAAAAAAAAAGTTCATGTTCATTGTGTTTGGCTAGATAAAGCAATTTAATGACAACAACAAAAACAATATAAATAATCTGCAACAGAGCATGCACAAACATATGTACATAGAAATAAATATATTAATTATGATTATATTTAATTATGTGATGTGGCAAATTTAATATATAATGAACATGCTATTCACAATATATTTGCTTGAAATAACAGATGGAGCAACATATTATACTGAGGAGCCAGCACAATGCATGTACAGGGTGTATTTTTGATCAACTGATAGGGTATCATAACAAACAAACAAATACACAACATAGCTGATAATGGGGGCAGTGGGGAGGCAATGAAATAATGTAAGTATCGGGATAGCTGGCGATGAATTATTATGCAACAAACTTCGCTTATTTAGATAGCAGAAGGACAAGCCGAATTCCCTTCAAAGTAATATCTGGTCAAACTAACAAGGGGCTGGACTGGGCTATGCATTGTATTATAATGTAAGCCGTTGGTAGCCAAGTAACAAAATTAGAGAAAGAGTGTAAAGTAGCTTCAGTGTTACCTAAGATGAGAATTAAAGATCAGTCTTGCAAACTACATTCGCTCATGTACAGTGAGGTTATAGGTGTATATATATAATAATAATAATAAAAGAGAGCATTTATACAGCGCTTATCCCCGTACTGTACAGGCAAGATTAGCCCTATTTTCACTAAAACAAATTTCTGGTTAAACTGACAAAGTGGTTCTGATACACTGAATTAAAATGTCAGCCTTTGGTAGCCTAGTGGCAGGATCAATTTGTAGACTGCAAGAAGCTTCAGTATTCTATATCCCTGGTGCAGAGCTAGAGATGAGCCATGCTGTAATAATTGCCCACGAATGGGGTATACAGGGTACATAAACCCAATTTCGTTAAAACATGGGCCATCTCTGGTAAAACTAATAAAATGGTTCATTGTAATGTAAGTCATGGGCTGCTCAGGGTTAGGATTAAGCGGTCCTGCAGTGGCTTATGCCTTCCTGTTACGAGCAGAAATAGAGATGAGCAAGACACTAACATTCATTCACAGATGGCATAAACAGGACAGGTATGTCTGACTGTTGAAAGAAATCTTAGTAGAACTGACTGATTTATTACAATACATAACAACGGAGATGTTCCCTAGTATTACTAGTACATGGATCAGGATTAATTCAAAGATGCTCATTACAAAGTATAAGCAGGAACGGTTAGAGAAGTCCCGCCGAGACCACTCTGTGATGGCACAGTAGCAAATTCCCGCTTGGCATCAAGAAGAACTAATGAGACAAATAGATTGCAGTAGACGCCACACAATGTAATTCTGCTATGTGCACTTAAGTTGCCTTGAAGTTATTGATTACATTCACTGCGTCTTGTGTTTTTGTGTTAATGAAGTTAAGAAACACTAGAGAGACAATTGGATTGCACGTACATGCGGTAAATATTCTGCTCTATGATTGTGGTCTATGGTAAAATGTGAGGCAACAATTCCTTCCATTAACACTAACTAAACAATTGCATGTAGACTGCAGTAGACAGTGTAAAATTCGTTATGTAGTTGTCGTTAAGGAAAGATCAACCATGTGACATTCGTTCTTGCAAATAAAAAGGGAGGTAACATGTTTCTGCTTGAACTTCTGAAACACTAATGAGACAGCTAGACTACAGTGCACACTGTAAAATTCTACTCTGTGACAGTGATATACAAAAAATTAATTAAAAAGAGTATCCAACAGTCTTCCCTCATGTGAAGCAGAAACTGACAAACTCGTTTTTGCAGTACATTAATATGTGACAACTGAAAGAAAAATGATTCCGCGGCATTCTGACATGGTGCTCTGTGGCTAATGAAACGCCAGTCTGCGGGGTCACTCATGTAACATTCACGGTGAAACAATAAACAACAAATTCATTCTTGAACCAATGTGTGAATGAAAAACAACCCAACCACAATCTGCCATCTGTGGTCTGTAGTTTTGGTGAATGAAAAGCTGGTCTGAGAGATTATTCATCTAAAGTTCATTCGTGTGCAGCGGTAAACTTTGCACAGTTCCAAGGTATTCTGTCTTTGCCATCAACTCTGTCATTAATGAAAAGATAGTCTAAGTGATCATCAGTCGAACATTTACTGATGTACAGCCACGTATATCTTATAAACTCATACATGTATGTGCACTAATGTGTAACTAATGGACAAGAAATGACTCGACAGCAACTAACTCTCTATAATATGTTAAAAAATTGCAATAAATAAATACATGTATATAGGGCTTTGTCCTTTGATATGCGACATCCAAGCAAGCAAATTACGAGCAGCGAAGTTCTGTTTAAGCCCAAGAGACATGGATGAAAAATATGATCCAATGGCATTCTGTTTATGATTTCTGTTCTGTGATATGGTCAATGTCGAACTAGAGAAAGGGATTTTCCCTGTAACATTCACTGACTAATATGTGGAGCAGGAGGAGTCTGTGAAGCAATGCACCATGACTTTATAATTGCACCAATCTGTCATGTCTGACCACACAAGACAGTGATTTGACAGAATCTTTCTGTGGTATGACATTGTGTTGTGTGGCTATGATTAACAAATACATGTAGCTATTTCAGTGTAAGAGATACACATGTGATACACTCTGTGACAAGTCTGTAACAAGTAAGAGAAAAACACTTCCAATGCAAACTGTCTCAAAGACATTCCATTCCCAGGAAGTGGTTAATTAATACATGTGGTTCTTCCACAGATATGTAACATTCATACATGTCACACAGATTCAGCAAATTCTTGACTTAGCCACAGAACGAAGAGAGAAAAATTCAATAGTAGATGACTCCAGAGAGGCAGTACTGTACAACACTCTGTGCTCTCATCTTTTGATTATGGAAAAAATGACAACTAACTACAGTTCTTCACTGGCACATATGACTCGAAGATGGTCCATCAAGGATTTTGAAGAAAAGATGCATGAGAAAAGATGACAATAGAGTGGTCTATATTACAGCCAGGAGTGTCTGGATGTTTTCATGAAAAGGTAGGAAACAGTTTCCTGCTTTGCACGTTTAACAATCCTAACTTCTTGCACATGTACATAAATAGTGAAGTAAATTCTCCAGGGAAAGAATGAAAACTGGGAACAGCAAAGAAGTTTATGACAGTCAAAACGTCTAGTGTTTTCCTACTAAAGCAGGAAGTCAAACATGCCTGTACTCTCTGCAGGCCGGGAGCATTTCATATTATTATGGTCAATGAAAGCGATGTAGACGACAGAACCACTACATTGTTTGTTCTACTGATTCTATTGTTGCACAGTTTCCTGACTAGAACATACAGATTGATATGAAGAAGGATGAAAAGAACATACTGGTAGGAAAGTATGAGAAGTCATAATCCACACAAGCAGTGGTTCTAGCAGCTACGACATGTAATAACTGTGATTTTAGAAGATTGTGTAAGCCATAGGAAAACTAATGTTCTGTCCAAACAAAGCTTGTATCTCGATGTTAATAATGACTTAAGCTGCATCTCAGGTAAAACATCATAGATCGTGTGTGCACTGACTTCAGACCGACTGCCATATCAGAAAGATTTTCAGGTTAGCAAAAATAAGACCAAAGTACAACCCAAAACAAAAGGTTGTCATATTTTTGCAATGAAAACAAATTTTGACGTGTCTGAGATGATCTTCTACACTGCCCAGCTAACTTCCAGTCATATTATAAACCTCTGGTTCAAAGACAGTAGAAACCATGGCCTGACCAACATACCATGATGAAACTTTCGTGTGATCTTCTCTCTGTATCACCACTTTATCATCTAATACCATAGCAGTTAGGCCTGTAGCTCTGAAAAAGCCAGTCCAATTCTTCATAAATATGGCAAACAGAAACTTTCTTGGGTGATGTGATGTTCTAAAGCACCAAGCCAGAACTCTGTCAATAAAAATCAGTCAGATTCTGGCTTGTTCAAATGCTGTTCATGATATTTTTTGTCCCCATGTAAAGTGAAAATATATCTTACATATACAGTAGGCCTATATTGTGTCTCATCAAATGTGGGTGACATTTCATTCAGAGGATAAATAAAGTTATCTTATGTTATTTTATCTGATCTTATCTTATATCTAGCTCAGGGAAAATGAAAACATTGCCTGACACATGAGACAAAAAGAAATTTTTTGCGTATGACACAATCTTCTGAAGCACCCAGAAAATTACCATTTTTTTTTTTTTTCAGCCAGCTAAGTTATTTCCCGCTGCCATATACATGAGTTGTAATACAAGTATTGCAAAGGAAGCAAAAAATCACCTTCGCTTCTGTTATTTGAAACAAATGATGCAAAATATGAAAAAAAAAATTCTCAGGATGAGAACAAAACACTTTGATCACATGGTGAATTTTTGAGTTCTTCATCTATCAAAAAAAACAAGAGATAAAATGATTTTTTTTTTCTTTCTTTCTTTATAATCCGAGTCATACATTTTCTACTTGGCAAAGAGAAATAATCTGGCTCATTTGTTCAAGCACCAAGCAAATTTCTATACCTTACAACATCAGTTTAAGCTTTTGGCTCCAGATACAAAAGCAAGTGAGGAGTGGAAATATAACTGAAACTGAGTGATCAGAATCAAGTTTTCACAAAATTGGAAGTTTTTTGTTCACATTTCCTGTGCTTTGGTATTAATGAAACTTAGCTAGGTTTTGGGCAGATTTTCTTGTATATTTTCACTCTTTTTTGGGGGGTGCTAGCCTTGTAAATATGGCAAGGTACATGATACAGGGTGGGCCAAAAGTTGGTTAACACTTTGCAGGTAGGCACCGTAGATGTTTTCTGACATGTTATTACAACTGAATTTCTTATACAAAAAAAAAATCAAATTAGCTTACTACTTTATTTAAATTTAAGAAAAAGTTTAATTTTACAAATGTTCAAAATGGTTAAGAACTGGTTAGAAGAATGATTGATTTGGCTAAATTTGACCTAAAGCACGACACAAATAGTTAACACTTTGCATGCCAAGCACAGTACTAAACACTTCTGAAATTCGTAAACGTGTACCAAGTGCTGAAAATATCTGTTTCAGGGATCTCCATGTTTGTATCTTTTGAGGTAAACTATTAGAATCTTCCTTAACTCTGTTGTTCTACCTGAAGTTTACAGACACCATGAACAGTCATTAGATATGTCCAAATGTCTTGGCAGGGAAAGTGTTAAACAACTGAACTGTTTGCCTAGTATTGGCTCACCCGGTATAAAAAAAAAGGGGGGGAAGGAAAACATCCAAATCTGCATATGTTATATATATCCACTCCTCAAAAAAGCACTGCCATGGGACAGATATTAACCGTGAGATAACGAATGGTATCTCTGGGGTATCAAGATAAGACGTTACAGCCAAAACTCAGCCCTATATCAATAAAAACCTCAGAGTTGAGAGATTTGGAATGGAGATGATGGTTATACATGCGAGGTAGGTAGCCGGTGTGGGTGAGTGGTATGAATAAAGGAGGTAGCACATTTTTTGTATGCCAAATCACACATAACACAAGGAAATAAACGAGAACATACATTTCTTACTATCAACTTGTTTTTTTTTGTCTCTAAACCCTGTGTATATTTCTATTACATCAATATTCTAATGATTCAATAGAGTTCTTCCTTTCTGTCCATTTTAATTTTTTTTCTTTTTCTTTTTTTTTTTTTTCCCCCTTTAATTTGTTTACCAAATAAATTAACTTCCTTTTCTCTCTATCCTTTTATTGTTCATTCTTGTTCTTTAGTGTTTTTTTTTTTAGGGGGGGGGGGGGTTGTTTATCAAATGACACAACTTGCCTTACTTTCTGTCATCTGTCTTGTGTGTTTTTGTGCCTGTAGTTAACTACATATATAAAACATACAACATCAATACTTCCATTGCCTTTCTTCTGATTTCCTACTACTATATCGTCCCTGTAAGTCTCTAAACGCGTAAAGTCCGGAAAATTGGGTCATGACATTTTTGGCTTTGTTAAACTAGCATGGGTTTTCCCCACCTCCCCTATATATATCAAATCCATAGAACCAATGAAAGTCACACTTTTTGTCACGTGATCTAAACGCGCGATTCATAATTTCGCTTTGATTTATTAAGTTTTTTGTCTCTCCTATATAATTCGCCTCTGTAGACTTATGCGTTTAGAGACTTACAAGGACAATATATATGTATGATTTTTTTTTTGTGTTCAATACTGATCACAGATTTTTCAAACCTGAACTTTCTCTCTTTCTGTTGGCACTATTAGTGAAAATAAGACAAGAAAGAATAAGAAGATAGCAGTGAAGAAAGGAAAAAACTGCTTGGGAAATAATTCAGAGGTAAGCTGGTGAACTCAATGAGCCATTTTATCAGCCAGCTAAGTTACTTCCCTTTTCCAAATACAGGAAGTATAAGAGAGGCATTGTAAAAAAGGGGGGAAAAATCACTTTAGTTCCCTTATTTGAAACAAATGAGGCAAAAATTATTATGATGAGAAAAAAATGTTTTCACCATATGGTGAATTTTTCAGAAACTTCTGTTTCTCATATTTCAAATAGCAAGAGAAAAAGTGATTTTTCTTTCTTTACAGTGCTGATATTATGCTTTTGTAATATCTTGAGATAGCCAATGAAAAGCAAAAGATAACGGAACATAACCTTGTATCTGGCAAAGGGTAGTAATCTGACTGGTGGTCGAAATGGCTGATTGGTGAATCAAGAACTGAACAACAGAAATGTGTTCACAGGAGGGATGAGGAAGGAGGCGGGTCTTCTTGTGGAAACAAACAAACAAATATGGTGGTGTCTGGTGTTCAAAAGAAATATGACAAAGACTACTAGGAGAGTTTGACTGCAAAATGCGATAAGTCCCATTTTCTCATTTTGACAAAAACATGATGAATCTCACAGCCAGTTCAAATAACCTGTATGTCAATTTTCCACCAAACTGACTTATTACTTTTACATAAAACCTTATTTCTTACTATTTCAAAATGTGAAAAAAGATCAGAGCTAGACTGGCTATAGCCAGAGATGTTGCCAATTGAAACGACAGGGGATGACTCCTCAGCACTGCCTAAAATCAAAAGAAAACTTTGGAAAAATTTATGGTCTTGCATATAATTTTATATATCCATCTCACAACATTCTGATATACTTATAATCTGCTCCTAAGAGCAATGTCTCCCCATCAAGAGGAGAAAGTTCTTTCAAATTCAGTCATATAAAAGCATCAACATTAAAACATTTTCACCAGACTCAACCCTAATTTCTTCTTTCGATTCCAACCACTTACATCTTATTCTGACCTCCTGCAAGACATTTTCTGTCACAAAGGAATATATCCTGCAAAATGAAACTCTAATGGATTGTTATCATCGGACAAATAACATTTTGCAAAGTAACTTCTTACATCAGGTCATATAACTCACGCAAAAAATATTGTGTCCTGCATTTATCTTTGACATTCTCAAAGTGACCTTTATCGCATTTTGCGGCCAAACAATTCACTGACTAATTTATAAAAATGCTGAATGTTTTTATGAAAATATCAAGTCTACATATTGCAGGAGAAAAATTCACATCTTGGTACTACAGACAGGAGGAAAAAAAAAAATACTTAGAGAGCCAAAAATTTGTACAACCTGTGACAAGTGATATATAAATATACATATACAGAAATATGTACACACTGTACATCAACCAGGAGTCTTGCTGTTATACATATATAAATATAGGAAAATATCCTGTGAGACCAAGATAAATTTTAACAAGCAAGAAATAAGTTACGTGGAAATGTATGAATCTTCCACACGTACACACAATACAAAAAAAAAAATCATAAATGCATGCATAAATAGGTCGGATTTTATCCAAAGTTCAAGGGTCATTGTAAAATATAACGAAACAGTAATAATATGATGTATATGATTACAATATATGATGGGGTAAAAATGTAGCATAGATCAATGTAGTGAAAGCAATCAGAGCATGGTGGCTCAGCACATTGCATGGGTCAATGATAACATAGATCAATTTGTGGTAAAATGAAACAAAACCTTGACGGCATTGCTGTGGTGAGAAATACAAGCAACAATAGGCAATTCCTCATTCTGTTTTGTCACAAGAAATGTCCAAAATAATCTTTGTCTTTCAGAAACGGGTCAAAATATGAAGGCCTTCTCACAACAAAATTAAATGTCCACCGAAGTCAGCCAGAACAAAGAGGGGGACAGGTTCAGTCTACCCAAGCATGGATCCATGCAATACTTAGAAAAAGTATTGTTATTTGGGACTGAGTGAAATCTTTAACTCTAGTCAAATCTCAATCTTAATTTTGACACCTTCAAACTTGTGCTAGCATTTTGACTCTTTCACTATCACTATCTTTCACTGTTCACTTGGCTTTGTCTTCTTCTGATAAATCAGGACTTTGTGAATTACTGACAGCCAAACACGATCATTGCCACTTAGACTGTGCATTCTTTTCAGACACAGAAGTTACAGTTGCCAAATCTATCAATCTGAAATAATTTCTCAAAAATGTAATGGCTCTCTCACGGCAGTGGAGGAGGTAAAACACACTCCGACATACATATAACAGATTTCCAGTGATGAAGAAGTAAACCATTCTATGGATCAGTTTCTCACAGTAAAAGTCACTGTTATATGACACTTTGGGTGACCTGAAGCACTCATGAACATCAGGACCGTGAAATTAACACAGTGACATCACTCAAAATTATAACGCTATTGTGGTCTGTGAAAGAATGTGAAATGGCTGGTCAGATTTTTCTTACACTTGTGTCTGTCAGTTCACACAAATTATTGAAAAACTTGCTAATGAGAAAGAGTCGCTCAATATGGATAAAAATGTCAGTGACACAAAGAATTTCAAAGAAAAAAGTCTGAATATTCTGACTAGACTAAACAGGCAAAGCTTACAGTGTGCTGCATAAAGTAATCCGAAATAAAATGTAAAATTCTATGAAGCATTTCTGATATATTGCTCTGGACATTCCATACAAAAAGAAAACATCTGTGTCTTCAGTATGTCTATTTTACTGAATGACAATCCTCCCATTACATGAAAGCTGAATATTATCCTCCACTTTCCTCCAAATTCTTTTCACAAACAAAAGCAAAACAACAAAAAAAACAACAACAAAAAAATGATGCAAAATGAGAGGTGAAACATTCATATGGCTACCTGCAGAGATCTTGATGACTCATTGTCCATATTACTTAGTGATGACCATACCAAACATACATCCATTTCCTGACAGCAAGATGGTAAAAGTATATACAACAGTGACAGAGCACTACTACATTATATCCGATGAGTCATGCTACACTCAGATGGGAGACACTGTCTTCACATGCATGTCACTGTTTTATTGACAGAATATGGCAACACTTCTGTTGTGATTTCGCCTTTCATCCACCTGGTGATGGCTATCTCGGTAGTGTAATTCTATATACGTCTTTCAACCTCCTGGTGGAGGTTATCGCGTTGGCAGTGTAGATAAATCAGTCATATGGTGAGAATAAATGTCGCATCTTCGCTGTATGTCAATATCTTTTCCAGTGCATCAGGAAATTTTTTTTAAAAAAAAGGGTGAAAATGAGTTTTTACATTTTTCCTGCATCTGCATCTTTTGTTCATTAGTTTTAAAACAAACAAAAAAATCAAATATAGGTGAAAATAAATTTTTGAGGAAATGTTATTTTCTTATATATCCCTATTACAAAATCATGAAATATGTCCTTTGTGATTGAAGTGTTACTGTTCTATGAAACCAATCAATGTTTTTCCTCAAGAAAATCCTAATATTTTCTTTAGGCAACACAGGGTCCATTCTCCTCATGGAAAACATGTCATTTTTGTTTTGATGAAACTGAAAATATTTCATAAATAAGCTAAAAGTAACAGAGCAGGCTCCAGTACCTATGGAAATAAGGGTTTCAACAAAAGACGAAGAAGAAAAGAGAGCATATGCAATATTACAATATTGAATGCAGTGACATTTTTGGCAAGGGTTGCTTTCCCACATTTTGCTTGAAGATTGTCTCGGTGATACTGATAGAGGTGTTTGGCCAAGCACACAGTGTGGTTCTCTCACTCTTCTGGTGCAAAACTAACCTTGAAATGTTCCATGCTGACCATGGCTATATCACTATAGTTGTCTAACTGATGACTTGTCAGCCATCAAATCCATGAACTCTGATCTTCAACTGGCCAATGCAAAACCATAGTCCTATCAATTTGATAACTTGATTACTGCCCACACAATGTATCCTTCAGTACTGGCCAATGCTAAATCTCTAAAATTATCCAGCTTCAATTCTGGCCAATGCAAAACCTCTAGTGTTATCAAGCTTATGACTCGACCATCATCAAACTATGAGCTCAGATCTTCAATACTGATTAACATTAAATCTCTATAAAGTTATCATGTTTCAATACTGACCAAAGCTAAATCTCGAGTGTTATCAAACATATGAATCTGAACATCCACCAATTAATAAGGTCTTCAATACTGGCTGGTGTTGAATCACAAGTAGGCAAAAAGTGTCGCAGCCATCTATTCCAAATAAGATCACGAGCATACACAGCCTTCTATATACATGTCAACATACAGGCAAAGCATTGAAACATTCACAGCAGCCTACCAGTACATCGATGATAGTGTTATACAGTTTGCATTTAATGTGCATTTGTATCCAGCATACAGCAGGAAATAAATCAGTGATTTCTGTAGGTCAGGACATTTCATAATTTTTTCCTATTATGTTTGTGTTGTCTTCAAAAAAGAGAGATCACTGTCTCTATTACTTAATACTAACACAAAATCATGGACTATCAATACTTGTTCACCAAGCACATCTGAGTAATGATTTCAGCTAGTCCCTCAAGATCATTATCAGTCATGTGCACAAGCAACAATTATTATCTGTTTGGGTTGCATTAAATTATTATGTATCAGAGCATATCTTCTCTGATCACATTTACATGCCATGTCACGAGTATGTATGTATGCTACTGCTCCTGTTTGTATTGATCAATATTCCATTTGTATGAGCTGTGAAACACTTTGGCTCTGTAAAGCTCTTCCAGTTCTTCAGGGTGCTACATAAATATCTGTATTACTATTATTATTTCCAAAATTTTATTGTGTATCTTGTGTGTCCCCTTTTATTGTCACAAATATTATCTTTGACTTTAAAAACATGTGTGGAGGGGGGGGGGGGGGGGGTGGCGGCTTGTGCAAATGAAGATCTTCTGGCTGCAAATTACATCATTGCTATACTACTGAACAGAAATGCTTCTAAAATACAATCATGTACCAGTCAGGATCTTTTAACTTCTGAAAATCTTGACAGAGCATTATTTTTTCTGCTACACTACCCAGAGGTGTTTAGAAGTGTTTGAGTGTGTTTCAAAGCCCCATGATCTACTGAGAAAATTATCTTATATAATCAAAAATGGAGATCTTTTCAGTTCTGCAAAACCTTGACTACAAATTTCTTCACTGACAGATTGTTATGTGGAAATGTTGAACAGATTAACGGAGTCACAAGCCTACAGAAAACACTGTTTACATAAAATTCATCTCGCTTTGTACAAAATACTGATGTGTCAGCTGAAACCAAAAATGAAGTCCATAAATACAAATCTTCAGCAACATATGAAACAGTAAATAATGGTGTGAACTTGCATTTACACATGACACACCACTGCCAATAAAAACTTTTTAACTAATGTGGACTGATGCAGAGAGGTAATTAAACCCTCTACTTTCATCTTGACAACTTGTTCAGTCATGCCAGTTAAACCAAGAAACTTAGGTGAAAATGTATGAAAAATATGGATCTTACATAACATGCTGTACAAACTGGCCGTTCATTCAATCTTTCAGAACAAAATAAATATTGTAACTGAAATTTGATGAAAACACAGGCAAAAATGAGAAATGAATGCATCATGAAGAAATTGGCAACTGAGTAGAAAATAAGTTTTAAGTAAATAGGAAAAAGTGGGAAACAAATGTGTGACATGCAACTGGCAACTGAGTATGACAGTTTTAAGTAAATGCATTTTTGAAAGCTTGATGAAAGTGTGGGATAACACAGGACTACAGGATTTGATCGCATATCATTTTGATTACTCATATAACATGAAATAAATTGTCCTGACAAACAGAAGCATAACAATTCAGTAGGAAATAACAGAAAAAAGCAGGAGATACATCCCATAAAAAATATGATATATATCACTGTCATTAAGAGTGGTGAAAGTTTGAACGAGAGAAAAAAAATGAAAACAAAAGAAAATATGGCAAACAAATACTCAAACTGGTCATTTATTCAAATCTTCCAGTGGGAAGTAAAGACGTTTTGAAACTGATGAGAATGTGGACAAAAATAGCAAATATATGCACGATTAACCAACTGGCAACTGAGTAGAATAATGCAGAACAACAAATTTTAAATAAACGTGAGTTTCATGAAGATGTGAAACTGTCCACTCGAAGTTTGGCAGAAACTACTATTGGAGTGTTCCTGAAGCCTGAAACCTTGTTACGTGATGCCAGTAAAGGTGTACATGTAGCCCTACACATCAGTGTATATGAAGCCTTGGACAATGTGCATGTAGCTTTAGACATCAGTGATATGAAATCTTAGACAGTGTACATGAAGCCTTAGACAATATACATGACCTCAAAAGCAACAGTGAATCATTCTCTTTCAAACTTTCCAGCAAAAAATAATTTCTGTTCACAAAACTGAAGAGTAAGGATCAGGACTAGGAATATTTCTAGATAAATAATCTACATTATTTCTGAGTTGGCTCAGAGGAGATTCAACACAGAACAAGCTCAATCTTCTTTATATAAAGCAATTTCAAAGCAACATTTATGCACATTCAGTTATCATAAATAAGAACATAAAAGTTATTATCAAAGTGCAAAAAACGGATGAAGAGTAGGTGGAGGTGCCGCTACGTGGGAAAAATTTCAAATTCTAAAATTCTACCCACAAAAGTTCTTCTCACCAAAAAAAAAAAAAGGGCGTGCATTTAAAGCTGAAATAATTCTTGTTCTTAGTGTTGAATGGCTACATACATACTAAATTTTAAAAATCATGGTCATTCAATAGTCATCTACATCTTTTTTTAGTGGGATTTTGAATTATGGTACAAGCCATAATCACCACTACACAAATTACATCATTTCGCCCTGGAAGTATCAAGGAGCTGATTTGATCAAAGACACTGTCATCACAGTTTTTCACTGAAATTCTTTTCCAAATAAACATACAGTTGCTAATATAGTGCCAAAAGGTATCAACTTGAAATTTCTCAAATTATCATAATGAATCATTACAGACCTTACAATACTTGAGGACATTTCGAATGACATTATTTGGATTAATAGTCATCATTTCCTTTTGTTACTGTAATAAATATATGATACATTTCACAGCCAGTCAGAATGAGTCGTAAGGTGCTGGACTCAAACAATGAAACTGCAGGTTGAGTTTTGGTGAGGGTAGTCTGATGTCATTTTTCTTATATTATAGAATATTGAAAGTACTTTCATATGAATGAGAACAAATTGCTCCTGTGGGCAGATCAGAAGTGTGTTAGGATGTTGTGAGGTGAACATATAGATTTCTCTCCCGAACTGTTCATTTTGAGTAATAATTCTTCTGATTTTTAGCCTGTCTTGAAGGACCACCCCTTGCCTCTTTAATTTGCAATTTCTCTGGCTATAACTAAGCTAGTTCAAAACTTTTCATCACCTGAAAGTGTATGAATGAATTGTGCACATAACTGAAGGTTATACATGACAGTAACAAGTCAGTTTGGTGGAAAATTGATATATAACTCATTTTGACTGGCTGCGAGACACATATATCACAAGCCCTCTTTGCCTTGCCTGTTTTCCCTAAACAGCTAAAACTGAGTTGGACCTTTCAGAATGACCGTGAAAAAATGCTAGCTATCTCTCTGATGATGGATGGAAAACTACAACCTCATCAGATACAATTCAGAGACTTTTTTATCATCATGGGACCTATGTTAGTGATAAAGTTTCGTCATTCTATCCTACCTATCACATGTCAAAGTGAAACAACTCTTAACCCTTTTGTGGCAAAGCGAGCTTGCAAATTTTGCCAAATTGATGAAACCAACTGATTTTATGACATACAATGACCGTCGTGCTGCTTATTTTAAAAAATTTTTTTTTTTACTAAATTTATGATGCACAGAGCTCAATTCAGTTTTCTTATAGTGGTTTCACAGCCATCCGTGAGATATCAGCAAAACAGACTCATTTACCAAGAGTGTGCATGATATGACTTCACAGAAATGAGAGATGAAAAAAAAATCTTTTCACAGCATTCTTGATTAAATTCACTTTCTTCCTATTTCAAACAATTCAGAAGATTTCTCCCAAACGAATTATATTTTTTCATGCTCTAACATCTGACAAAGGTAAAATGCATTCATCATTGTTATACAGAGATTATCATTTTTCTCTAACGATGGCATGAAGCGGGACGATAGAGATGTGAACAATAGTTTGGTAATGAATCATATCAAAATACAGTGCTGTGCTTCTTTTTTTTTTTTTCAAAAAATGGTAATCGGGAGCGAAAATGACTGATGCACTATCAACACGACGTGGCACTTGTCCGTCGTCGTAGAGTTGTGGATTTCTGTGCAGGGAGCGGATGTGAAATTCTAGTGGTGAGGGATGAACCTAGGCAGAGATGAGCGGGGGCTGCAGCACCCCCTGGCAACTGGAATAAAACAGTGCCCACAGCGGCTAAACCATTTTCGGTGGGTTCGATGGCAATGGGTACGACCCCGAGCTCCCGTGGCGGGGGGAGGCTCGACATAATGTTGATGTCATTGTTGTTGTAATACTGATTGCGATTTGGATAGCGACCCAGGCGAGACCGCCGCCGCATTAGGCTAGTGGTCAAGGGGAAATAACCTGGTTCGTCATGTTCCACCAGCACCAGAATTCTGGCAAATGGACGTGACGCCATGCACTCCATTTCTCGTTCCCGCATCTGTCTGGATCTGCGGGCATCAAAGGTCTGTTTCATCTTCCACAGCATGACGCACACAGCCAGGAACAGGAAAAAGCATGAGAAGAAGACAGAGAAAAACACAAACAAATCTATATGAGGCTGGTCCTGCCGGAAGTACAGGTTCCCATAGGTGGCATTGTCTGCATTGCCGCCACGAGAGCGTACAATTATGTAAAACCTGGAGGACCTAAGATCATGCTGGTCCCGCGGAAGTGTGATGACTAATCGGAAGCGAACATCTCTGACCACCAAGACACTGTTGTGCTGACCCACAGTGATGTATGTATTCAATTCACCCGCGTCAATCTCTCCCATTTTGATTCCACCCGGATTCTGATTCCCAGCTTGCGATCCATCCGTCCTGCTGTCTGTCACTGTGCGAATCTCAGCTTTCCTTGGGTGCCGCAGTTTGCTTGTTGTCGTATTCATATGTCTCGTCTGCACTTCCCAAGGTGAAAATGATTGGTCACTTTTACTTTCATAATTTTGTGAAGAATCTAGCTGATGCAGGAAATCAACAATATTTTGCAGTTCTTTTTTATCCATATTTTGGTATTTATCCAGACTGAGTGGATGTTTATTTACTATCGGCCGTCGCTTTTTCTTAAGCCTTTTGCGCTTAAATTTGTGTCTGCTATACTCCTTCCGGTCTACACTGAGATGTGAATCATATGGATGTTTCTCTCTGTTATTTTCCCGACCTCTCTGATCTGCCTTCCTTTCACCACTTTCCGCCGGACTGTCTGTGTGATTATCCCCCTTGCCTCTCCCTCCCTTAGATGTTGATTTGTCAATACTCTCAAACTGGGACATCTTGTAGAATTCGGTGTCACCAGCTTTCAGTTTCAGATAGTCGGGAACTTGCTCTATGATGAGGACAGAGCCACTCTCATGCAGTTGTAATTTCTCATGTGTAGCATCGTTGTTGAGGTGACCGCTCTCCTCTGTACTGCGACGGGCGAGTCCCATGCGTCCAGAGGCATACAACTTGTCAAGGTAGATATTATGAAACCAGGACGACTTGTCCACAAATACCTGGAACGTGTCTTTCTTGTTGGAAATGAACACATCGGCACCTGCAATATCAAATACAAGAACATGAATTTCACTAACAAAAAAATGTTTGATTTATTTTTCTTGAATTCCTGGATGGGAATACAGTTTCTTGCTGACAATTTTTTAAGAAATAAAGAAAGCTTGATAGTTTCTTGACGAAGAAAAGGTTCCTTAGGAATGTATCACATACTAAATTAATTTCAATGGAAGATAGGCATACATTGTCAGTGTATTTTCTTCATCACTCCATACATTCTACCCATATTTCTTTCTCTTACCTCAAAGGCTTGCTTAATTTGTTATTCATATAGCCTGTAACATTAAACTATGTAAATATAAAAGTGAATATTAGAGAATGCACTTACTGCCCATGGTCACATCAATAGTAATGCGAATGTCCACATTGAGATATTTGGGTTGTACGGCGAAGAAGACAGTTCGGCCCAGCTTGAGGGCTTTAGGGAACTGGTTACAGTTGTTCTGAGTGTCTGGATCGAAGCAATAGTCCCTGTCCACATTCATCTGCCGATAGCACTGGTGACCATTGGTCGGGGTACCCTGGAAATATTCCTTGCACTGGGCACACTGCAGAGAGAATCCGATCACCACTGAGTTAACATTGAGTGAAGCAGCAAACTCAAAATCTTCATCAACTGTTGCTTAAGGAGATTAATAGATCTATTAGAACCAACTCCCATAGAAAAAACCCGATCACCACTGAATTGGCATACAGTATTAGCAGGCAAAACTCAAAAAATTCATCAATTGTTGCTTAAGTAAGACTGATAGAACTGACTCCAGTTATCTGTACTAAGACAGAAAAACAATGTGGTTTTAACACTCTTCTAGCTGGAGAGCGAATTAGGAAAAGTTTCAATTTTATGTCTCCATCTTCAAATGAGAAATTAATTTGTAGAGAGTACAAAAACATCTCAGTAATATTCTAGGGGATGCAAGTCATAGCAAAAGCCTAGAATCACCGCACTGGACAGACTACAATACCAGACAGATGAGCTCCAGCTACAAGCTCGGCCAGAATTCATAACTCACTTATTAGTTATAATTTTTAACATGTTTATTTTATTGTTATTGCATTATTGTATTATTTTTGTATTTAACATGCTTATTTTATTGTTATTGATACTGGACTGCTTAAGTTTAATGTTTTATTTCTTAATATGTTTTACAGGGCTTTTTTTTTTTTTTTTAACAGAATTTGGTCAACCCTATCGGATAAAGAAACATAATAAACAAGTCAGTCATGAATTCTAACAGCGCATTTTAGAGAATGAGAAAACCTGTTTTCTTTCTCTGCCAAGAGAAGAATATGCTCATTTCATTGTCTCTTCTATAGTAAAATCAATGATTGTTTGCCAACTGTTGAAATACAAATAACTTTATTACCAGCAGTATCTGGGCTTACTTTGATAAAATTTGTACTAGTCAAATCTGAATATCTGACCCAATGTCTTATTATTCTATCAGTTATAGCCCAGGCAATCAAAGGGTTAATAACACAACTCATTTGATGAGTTACGTCACTGTGATTCAACTGAACTAATACAAACTTCTACTGGTACATTTTGTCAAATGACATTACCTAAGTCCTTTATACTTAAGAACGCCATTATGATTCTACTGGATGAATACACAAATCTACTGGTGCATTTGTGCTCTAATGAGATTACCTGACAGCTTTCATACTCAGAAATGCCATTATTATTCTACTGGATTAATACAGAAATCTACTGGCACATATGACACCATATGATAACTCTTCGGCTCAAAAGCCATCAGTTGCATTTTGGCATAGTCTGGTCTACAGGTTGGCTGGAAAGTTCCAGGACACCGACTGACGATAAAGGAATGAACTAACATAGCCAAGTCTTTATTGCTAATAAAAAACATTCACTAACATCACTGACGTAGAGAAATAGCAGGAAAAACAGTCGATGACATCAAAACTATCATAATTCAAAAACAGACAAAAATCTAAGTGCCCCCAACAAACACATGAAGTTAGTGTCCTGGGACCTTTCGGTCACCCTGATATATTTGCCTTACCTGAAACTGCCAACACTCACCCCCCTCTCTCTCACAGTTGGTCTCTGTGTTGTTCTTACACTGACAGTTCTCCCCTGTGTCGATGTTACACACGTTACTGTGTCCATTGCAGTGACACCTACATACGATGCAACAAAGAAAGAAACAGAGACAAAAATCACTGGATTTGTCTTGGCTTTTGTAACGCTGACATATTCCCAGCACTAAACATATCTAGACTAACTCTTTCCATGCCGAGGGGTTTTCTATAGCTGTGCCCGAGTATTTTAAATATGAACAGTAACAATTTGAAAAATAATTGAAAACATCTATGTGAAATGAGAGACCGAACCACAGCCTTTGGCTATTTTCTGAAAAAAAAAAAGAAGTATGAAAGAGTTACTATTCATAATGATAGTCTAAAACGAGCATTAGCAGCTATCAAAAAACAACACAAATTAAGATTTGGAGGTCGTCTATATATAGATGATTGATATGGAAACAGTTACGAAATGATGAAACATTTCATGTGATAAACCTTCTTCAACCTAGCCTGGCATATTTAACACATGGTTAAGGTTGGGTTCAAATGACTGAAAGATGTGACTGTATTGGGTGTTTTGCATGAGAAAACAAGTTCTGAGCACAGACATAATCAAGAACAATATTTCAAAGTACAGACATTTAAACAAGACCAACAACCAGTTCCTACACATGGTTTCATATCCATGATAGGAAAATTCAAGCTTGTGTAGGACAAAAAGATTAAAGTACAACTAGAGTCAGGACACGCATGAACAACTGTGCCCCATTTATACAGGGCCAAATTGCTTGTTCAAAGCACTGCACAAAGAGATTTCATTGTAAAGTGTGTGTTAGATTTTAAGCTTGTGTATTTGCATGCCTCTTGTGCAGCCTGTGAGTCATGTTCTCCTATTTAATGACTTCATGATGGTCTGCCACGTATTCACAATGTTCTCAAAACACACTTATATAGTTTCTAAATTTTGGAATAAAGTAAATTTCTAACTGATGTTAGACATTCAGGATGGTCTATTGCCTTGTTTTACTTAAAATGGCCTCCAGAGAATGACTGGAGAAATGGCTTTGCGAGTATTTCTGAAACTGGAGCAATCTAAAAGTATGTATGTGACTGCCGGTTGACTGACATGGGAGGTTGCGAAGAAGATAGTCAGAGACAGAAGAAAAAGCGGGATCACTACTAAGGTCTTATACTCCACAAGGCATGATGAGGAATAACTAATTAACTAGCTTTTTTTTTCTCAGTTGGTTCAAACTCACTCTCGGCAAGGCTTCGTCTTATCCTCATCCTTCTTGCGGAAATGGCCGCTTGTGCAGCTATCGCAGCGACTCCCTGTGGTGTTGTGCTGGCAGGTGAAGCAGACGGCATCCTCTTCTTTCGGTCCGTGGTGGAAAAACCGGCCTTGTCCACTCTGGTATAAGATGGGACAACTCAAGTTGTAGTAAATTTATCTGACTTAATGAAATAAATGTATAGAGTTTATTTGATTCGCTGCATCTGTCTGACAAACTTGCCTGACTACATGCGCACATTCAACAAATTTATTTGATTGAATTAATAAGCCTGACGAGTATTTTTTTAATTAAGAGCATGTGTCCAACACATTTTTGTGATTAAATGCACGCATCAATCAAATTCATTTAACTGAATTAACAAGTCTAACAAATTCAATGCATAAGTCCAACAAATTTATTTGATTTAATTTATGTCTGAGACTAACTTTCTATCCTTTCTGAAGTATCAGAGCATTCTCTGTGAGACAGTAATCCATCATAAAATTTGAACCTATTCCAACATCCAAAAATTTCAGTCTCAGTAAAACAAAAATGATCACCTTGTTTGGTTGTGTCTTTTTGTTCATGGGCTTTGATATAATCATTGTGTTTTCTTTGTTTCATATCTGTAATCTGGCTTCTGTTCAACTGAACTATTCCTGCCTGTCTGCTGCATTCGCATCCCAGCTAATCTTGCCTATCACCAGATTTTTAAGTTTTGCTTGAGTGTATCTTCAAAGTGCAAATTCTACTGCCACACCTGGGAACAACCTGTGTACTTACAGAGTCCATGTAGCTGAGACCCACCAGAGACATGTCATACTCATTCTGGGTCATGCAGACATCTGTGTGGTTGTGGCAAAACTCACGACAGGGGATGCAGCGGCCGCCATTCACTGGGTCTCCCACAAACATGGGCTTGCACGATTCACACTTCTCACCCTGAATCAGGGAATGGAATGAATGGGTAAACAAATAAATAAATGATGGATGGATGGATGGATGGATGGATGGATGGATGGATG
>JBCEWB010533022.1:0-18830 GCA_039654565.1 Peronia peronii | reverse complement strand
TGTGCAGCCCATGGTGATCCAAGATGGCGCCGGTTCTAGGACAAGAGTGCTGGGCAGAATACAATCAAAATTCAGCAATTTAAAAAAAAAATATAATCTCTACATTAGATCTATAGTGTTTGGTATTTGGTATTTTTTGGTATTTTTCCGCATTGAAATTTGATGCTGAACACGATTTTGAAGTCAAATTTAAAAATTTTTAACTTTGATACCCCAAGATTGTCGGCTCCGGCAGGAGCTGGTTGTACAATCGACACAAAATATCAAGCACTGCTAGATATTTTTTGGTCTGCCGTGCGATCGTCTGCCATGAGGCGGATTGTATGATTTTTTGCGCATACACTATGCAATCGGTCTTACAATCTGGGCTCTCGGCAGATCGGTCGCATGGCAGACGGATCTGTGAGGTAGATTGCATTGGTCTATGCCTGACTTAAGACTATTAATCAACATAGAGGTGCTTAAGGACGAAATCCTTTAGACGAACTTAGAGCATCGAGTTAAAATTTAAGCAGAATATATACTGTGTGGAAAATGTGTATTGACTATGCGAGAGATTACATTACACAAAGTGTCTCAAAAGTAACACTAGTAACAGTACATTTTTTTTTTTTTTAGTGAATTTTTAAAAATTACAGGGCAGACTGGGTCTATTCTTATAATTAATGTCAACAAAGAAGTAATTGAAGTAAATTGCAGTTTTATTTGGTAGATTTGCGATCAGATTCCAAAGCATTGAAGACCAGTTGTACACATGTGCCTCCACATGCGCATTTCCATATTCGACTGCTTTCACTTTAACTTTTAGTTTCTTCAGCCATCTTTGAACGCAGACCTCAGCAACTCTTCCACGACCTCGCTGCAGGCGGTTCAAATTCTTCCCTTCAAGCCGTGGTACGTTACAAAGATTTAGTGGCATATCTCTTACTTTTAATATAGCTTCACAAAAACGCCATTAAGCCACACTTTGCCAAGCTAATGAGAGATCTGAGCACCTGATCGATGGATCGGTCAAAGAAATTCTCTCAAATTAAATGGACTCCGTGCTCGTCTAATCTCACATTTGCTGCGATATCTGTGTGAGTGTGGAGGAGGAGGGGGCAACATCAAACACAAGGTGTATCATTGTATGCCATTGCATTACATGTATGCCTCGTTACCTGTTACACCTTGAAGAAAGATTCAGCACGGCCTGCAAGGAGTGAAAGTAGGCCTACATGTACGGTAGTCGAAGAAAACGGAGATGCTCATGTGACGTCTTCAAGGCGTTAGAAACTGATGATGCAAGTTTGTCAAATAAAACTGCAAACACATGTACTTCTTTTTTAAAATCAGTGTTTTGTAAATTTTAGGAATTCATTTAAAGTGCATTGTAACTTTGGGACACACAGTACATATATGTAGTTTCACAGCCTCGAAATTTACAACACAAGATGCCAAGCAGTCATGATATTCTGCCATCGGATGCTTAAGTGTACACCAAAACATGCACAAGGAGTGAAGGGAGGTCATGTCGTCAAGAGAATAGCGCGCAATGTATTGTAAGCTCAGACAAAGTAGTTGATTGAATTAATTTAACGTCAATCTTTGTTGACATGGGAATACACTGTATATTGTGAGACTGAAGCAAAAAATACTGTAGGAACAGTAAATGCGTGTGTGTGTGTGTTTGAGCGGGGGGAGGGAGGGAAGGGGGAAGAGAGAGAGAAAGTGTGACGAGTTGGATTACATTGCTAATTTTTGAAACATGTCAGAATTGATGTCTATTTTCTACTCTTGGTTATCCCACTGGTCTGTTTATGTAACTTTTCCCATAATTATTTGAACCCTCAGTGTAACAATACCGGCATAATTATAATAAATGTACGTCAGTCTGTTCTCATTTCACGCAATTTCTCAACAAAGTGAATGGTTTGGTATTAAAAATAGGTGTATGAGTCATAATTATTTGCATGGAAGCGATTTTATATTAATTTTAAAGATGTATACCGTATTCGTGTATGCATACATTGTAAATATATATCCCAGTTCCTGTCGTGTAACACCATTACTAACACATGTATATTTCAGGCTTACATGTCTGTATTTTTGTCATTTATGTTAATGTAATACTAATAGTGTTACATGTAAGCCTACTTGATTATATAGCCGTTGCTGTTTCTCTTGGTCTTCAAGAGTGTCTTAAAGTTACACATGTTTTAAATGTAGGCCTACATGAGACTGTGATAGAAGGTTGTGATCCTTTATCGATTGTTTACATCATTACCTTCAAAAGAGATTATAACTTTAATTTTTGTTTTGTTTGTATCTTGAATCATACAAGTTCACAATCTGGCAAAGATATGTAAAAATAAGATAAATTTAAAACTTCCCATGAGGGAGAGAAAGGAAAATAGCACATCAGTTTCAAAGGTGTTGAATGTGTCGATGTGAACAACAGACAAAGGGTCACAACCTTCCATCACTCACATGTGATCTGCTCATTGTTTGGATTATTATTTTTATTTTAGTTTTGTACATCACAAAGTTTCCATCTGGGGAAAAAAGAGTCATGATATTCTGCCAGATCCACCGGTAATGCTTTGTTTTTGGCATCCCAGAAAATTGAATTGTTTTTCCACTGCAGTAATTATTTCGACTTTGCTACCTAATACAGAGAATGAAAGACACTGATGCAGTACAAACCACATCCGTTTTTTTTGCATGCATGTACATTATAAAATAAAGATCATTGGAAAGTCCACAAAAGTATTTCTCTTTCCTTCCTCACCCTGTTTTCTTTAAAGTCATGGGCACTTTGTTAAAAAAAAAAAAAATAGACAATACACAATAAGCGAGCGAATTTTCTTGTTGTTCCATGCATTGATGAGAATGGATCTATGCTATGGTTTTCGTTTACTACATTACATGTATTTGCTCAATGAAACATGATAACTTACACCTACGGGCACATACATGACATCAATAACAAAACCACTGAGAGGATTGCAACAGTTTTATTGACACTCGATCAACAACAAGCTTCTCTTAAGAATAAGTAGTTCATTGATGCATCAGCAAATATAGACTGCATGTACAATTTTCACAAACAAGGTTGGAGGGCACTTTTTCATCGATTGATCTTGCCTTGCACATTCAAATGAAGACGTGGGTAGCATTAACGTTAAGCTGTCGCAAAATCAGAACCAACAGCGTAATTTTTAATTGGATATTTTCCACAGGTCTTATCAACTTGAGAGACACAATATTCATTTTAAAAATGTCAAGAAATGTCAGTGAACATGGATCACATTTTTAAAGCAGAGGCGCTCGGAGAGAAAATTTTTCAAATATTTATTGTTGTGGCTTTCAATTATGTGGGTATTTTGCTTCAGTGCTTCCCATTTATCAAATGTTTTGCACATCAGTCGTGTAATATTTTCCTGTCCTTTCATATAAGCTCAATGACAAACTTGAATGAAGCCTGTTTTTCTACTGGATCACCCAAATTTGTATTTAGATGGTGTAAGACAGAATTAATTTTCTGTCTTCAGGTAATATTCTTGGTGTCAGGGCTAACATCTATGAATATCAGTGTTGCGTAATGGTACAGGTTCATTGCTGGTCTTCATGTATTGTCTTAGATACATGTCTCTAGATGATACAGAAAATTTATGAATATCTTTGTCAAAAGAATACATGTACTTCAGATATAGAATCTGACGAAAATGGCATTTGAAACATTGATGCAGTTCTTCAATAAGTATATGGACATACATTTCCACCTCAAATGGCAATAAAGGTAGAGTTTAACCAGTTTATGTGTTTTTCTTGTTTGTTGTTTTGGTGGTAATCAATGTCAAACGGTCTAATTCTGATATATTTTATCACGCCCCCTCCGTTTTGGTCGGTTTAGTTCTTTTTTTCCCCTACAATTTTAACAGGTCTGAAATTTTGTTCCACCCCTTAAAGATGATGCTTGATAGAAAGTCACAATGTGACATATGACATTTTACCATTCCCCAGGTTAGAAAGTTAGAAATATTTTAAAATGCATTCTACCATTATGATTTCCTTCTTTCAAGGCAATGTGTGTACATGTATAATTATTAGCCATTTTAATCATCATGCTCTTCATGTAAGCCTCTCTAAAAAAAAAAAAAAAGGACATTTTAAAATGTGGACATCCCAGCTATGAAACATGAGTTATGCGAATTTCTTTTCAAGTATTTTTGTTTAACATCTACATGTACTGTGTACACAGTGACGTCCCTTTACTTTTAAACTGAAGTACTCACAGTTCATCCTGTGCTGAATGTAAGAACCAATATTCAGCCAATTGTAATAACATCCATGTTAAGAAAATCTCAAATTAAACTTTGAAGACAGGAAATTACATGTTCCCTTAATTTTACTAAGAACTGGCCTTCAACACATGGCAATTGCATATTCAAACATCACGGAAGCTTGCATCAAAAACTTACATCAAAGTTCAAGCACACAAAGACTTACAACGTTAATTTCATTTGCAATTTTATGGAATAAGTGCAAAGTTAAAACAACTGCAATTTTCAGCAGTATCTGCAAAGAATTTTATCCTCACAAGGCCATGAAAAAAAAAAATGTCATCAATAATGAAAGAAAAAAAAAGTTGCTACCGTGTAACCCATTCCGTCAGCATCAGAACTAAATGTATACAGACCATAAGCATCACTTCGATATATGGTCTTTATCATAAATTAAATGACTCAAAATGACCTGTAAGTGGGGCAACACTGAATCAAAAGAAAAGTGACAAGAACAATTTGCACCCACATCAAAGAAGATTTAAAATCATCAAAATGGAAGTGAAATTTACAAATGACAAAAATGAAGAGAACAAAAGTAAAAATAATTGAACTGAAAAGAATTTTGCAAAGTGATTTCCCAAACAATTTTATCTTTCTGAGTTTTGGTTTGGAATATGTATCTGTAATACCATTTCTTCTTTCATTCTTTTGCTCTGAGGTGCTGAAAATGCAGACGATATTCAGCTTGATGACTTGATCATTCGTACTGGTTGGGTGATGAAATTAAAAAAAAAACAAGAACAAACAAACAAACAAAAAAAACCCTCTGTGCACAAAACTCATCAATTGCCTATATACTGATACATAAGGATCATAGCTTGTGGAAATTTTTTTTAAAAATCTTTTTCCGTCGGTCCCCTGTAATCACTTTTATAGCTTTGTATAAAAAATTCTCTAGACCTGAGAAAAACTCCGCAGTTACAACATGAATATGGCTGGGTCTCGTTCTCTTGAAACAGTCTTCTAGCCTTACTGAGAAATTAAAGGCAATGATACATGTATTTCATTCAGCAAAGGCAAACTATCTAATCTATATGCCAATGTTTTGAGCCATCAATGGGATGAATTCAGGCATGATGTGCAACTGCAATACCACAAACATCAGATTCTTTTACATAGATCATTATAAACATTTAGTCTGTATTTAGAGGAATAAATGCACATTGCCATATTCCAATTAAATAACAAAAAAACAAAAAAAAACAGATTTTAAAATATACATCAATAAAAGCCAAAATAACATTCACCTGTACAAAATACAATGTAGGTTACATTCCAGCATGATATAGTCACATCACACTCTGGTGTCCATGACATAATACATAAACAACTGTGAAACAATTACATTCAAAACATTTAACAAAAGAACTGCCCATCTCCTCCACGGACCTATGTGAATGACATATTTTAGGATAAAAAATTACTGACATAGCTTTCCCAACTGGCAGCTCCCATGACTTGACTGCGATGAATAATACAGACACTCTAAAATGGTTAATATTTGCCGGGAATGGGAAACCTTTTGTTTTATCGCTATTTTGCAATAAGTGAAAAGACCACTCTGAAACAGTGAACGTAACCCTTAGAAGCAGTTTCATTCATGAACATACTTTTATATATATTAATGGTATGTCTATTGTTTAATTACATTATTATTTCCCCTTAGACAAAGTTGAGTTTGGAAGATCACACATGTACTGTATTGAAATGTCCAACTTTTCCATTAACCTTCATCAACTTCCTAAATCAGTATCCTTTTGAACCCTAGCAAATAAATCTGTTCTCATATGCCTTGCCATGTTTAGTTTTGATGAATTCATTACTGATACTAGGCCAAGATCTAAACTAGATTTATAATCAATTTCAAGCGTCATGTTGATAGATCTTCACTTTTTCAGTATTAAACTGAAAAAGGTCTATCGAATTCTCAGTACTGCCTTTCAAGAGATGCTGACAAGCACAACTGATTTGGCTGACCAAATGCCTGCAAGTGTGTATGAATGAAAAGAGAGCCAATCTTCAGATACTGTGGTTTTGTGGCATAAATACATGTAGCAACAAAATCGTAACAGCCTCGCACATATATATGTGTCATATGCAACTGCCTCTCACGGTACATCATACTCGATTGGGGCCATGACCGAAGGTGAGGAGTGAATGGTGGAGGGTAGGCATGATTTCTACACCCTTGCGCCTCAGGCCTTACCTTTCTTGTTGTGCCATAGTGCTGGGCAGCACAGCACATTGTGGGTACCAGTTCTTGACGCGCTCATCAATGATTTCTTTGTCAGAAGAAATTAATAAGGTACTTGAGCTTGGTCTTGGTTATGCTTAATATGAAAGAAAAGTATGATAGGGGAAGCGAAAGGCTTTCGTAATAAGGGCAGATTCGTATCAACTTGGAAAATTACATAGCAAAATGACTGTTCCAAAGACTTCTTTTTTAATAACGGAAGTTTCATTTCAAGTGTTTTCTTTATAACCGCTTTAGAATGTACATCCACTAATATGATGCAAATCCTGGCTAAAATGTGGGACAATTTAACATTGAAAATAAAGAGCACTTGATCCCCTATCTGATCATATATGTGTTCATTTCTTTCAAAACAAGGAAGTTATTTATTTTTCTAACTTTTATCACACATGGGACATTGGTGATTAGGTGTCCTAATCTTTAACAGCAAGTGACTTATTTTTCTAAATTTTATCACAGATGGGACATTTGTGTCCAAATCAGGACTGGCACAAACAGGCAAATCCAAGCCGAGTCCCACAAAGAAAAAAAATGGGATGACTGACAGCTCTATGCTACAAATGATTTTTTTTTAGAACACAAACACATTAAAAAAAAATTGTTAAAAATGAACAGAACAGAAGAAACTCATTAAAGGTAGAATTGATTACTTTTCAAAGATGAATGGAAATAAATTATAGTGTGAGATAAGAAAAACTGATTTTATTGAGATATAAACTATGTACAAATTAAGAGTAGTTCTGTTCCCCCAATGAGGCTGAAAATGCTTCACGCTGCTTTTAGTTCCTATAGTTAAGGTAAGATATCTGGCTTTCCCCTCCCTTCTCTTTGAAAAACAAGTTCACTGTTCATGGAATTAAACAATAATTAGAACCAATTTTCAGATCTTACTCTAAAAAATAGAATTATTCCGAGATGAAGTTCTTTCATTACATTTTATTATCCATAAATTTGTTTTTTCTGACAGCTATGATGAATACTGGAAATATTATTTTGAAGCATTTAACTATGAGATTTCAAAAAATGAAATTTATATGTCAACACCAAATGCCCATACAGTAAAGGGAAATGTGCAATATTAAAAATAATGATGAGAGAGAGAGAAAATGAGAATGACAAAAATTATCTTTTTTTTTTCTTTACATATCATATTGGGACATACATGAATGATATATAATATTTAAGATTTTGCATTTTTTTCTTTTTTTTTTTTTTTAAAGTATCCTTTTCTTTTTTTTTAACATTTGTTTTACATTTTTTATAATTTGTCACTGAGCCAACTCCAATGTCTACATTTCAACATGTGCTGGCTTTGGCAGGTGAACAAAAAACAATTTCATTTTCATTGCAATGCATGAAGAAAAATAAGAAATGGGGATATAAGTTTACCTCACTTTTTCATGAGGAGATGACATGAATATTACCCCATGGCATTTATTACTGGACAAAGTAATATCCTATGGGACCTTCTCTTGTATTTGTCTTGCGCCCAGGGCAAATGAGTCGGAAGTTGCGCCGGGCGATCTTGGGGTTATGGCCGTTTTTAACTACTTTCCGACTCAGATCCCAAAATTTATAATTTTTCCAGGTTAAAAGAGGTTAAATTTTCGTTTTGTGAAAAATAAAAAAGAAATAAATTTGGTATCGGAGTCGGAAAATAGAAACGGCCGTAGCTCGAAATCACCCCGCGCAACTTCCGGCTCATTTGCTCTGGGCGCAAGACATTTTATACTGCCACTATGCTTTCTCACAAGCAACACCATTGTGACAGCTCTCTTCCACATTCATAAAACAGTCCTTTCCTTATCTATTGCCTCATATTTTATTCACAGTACTGCAAATTACTGATACATAAATTACTTTACTCAAAATAATAACATACAGCAATAGTGACATATAACAATGGAGGTGCCAATTTTTTGTGTATGATTTTCACTCGACTTTATAGATGATACAGAACCTTTTCTGGCCAGTAGCACTGCTTCACAATAAAATATCTGAAATGGCTTGTTAGAATCTAGCATCTATAACTGAAGCCAAAAGAAACAGTTATTTGACGAAAAGAATGACTTTACAAAAAAATAAGCTCTTGTCATCTGTTAGGCAACGAAGCAGTTACAAGAGGAAAGCACTATTTCTGTGTGCTAATTAATAGTATGGTGAGTGACCTTCCTCCACTCACCTGGGTTTGTTTCCAGGTAATACTTAATTCCATGTGTCACTTATAAAGTTTCAGTCCCCATACTCAAACTGGTAGGCCTTTTTTAATACAGTTCAGCTCAAATTTTTTTCTTTCTATGCATACATGGATAACCAATATGGGCAGTTTACAACACAAACAAATGTAAAGAATAACACCACTTTCTTTATAAAGATTTAATCAAATAATAAAATCATAAATAGGAGTAAATTTTTATTATTTGTGTTGAGCTGAATGGGGAAAGCATACTGTAAAGTATTATTTGAAGTGATAAACCCCCCCAAAAATACTCTTCAACCCTATAAGTGGGATGATGGTCACTTACATGTTCATGGCTAAGTGCACAAGACAAGATGCCTGTCTGTGATACATGGCTTAAGTTCGAAGGGTAAATACTGATTTTGATCTGTTTGATTTTCAGTGGGAAAAGAAGATGGTTCCCTACTTAGGGAAAAACAAGTTCCTACCATTAACATAACATTATGTATGTAACCAGCTTTAAGATGTATATAATCTGGTTGACTTTGACTTGAGAATTGTGAAAATATCAACTATTTATTTTTTCTTTCAGACTACATAACACTGAATCAACTTACTCTGCAAAGGGGGAAGACAAATATTGAGCAAAATCAGTGTGAATCCCACTGTATGCAATGGAGATATACTTCATCAATGATCCATTTACAACGATGAACCTGAGAAGACAATTTTTCATTATCGCTGGTATCACATGGCAAAGAATCCTCACATGAATATTTTCTATGTTCGTTTGGTGGAATTCCTTCTTGTCATTCTGTCTTTATAAATAACAACAAACAAGAAAGTACAAATCTCATCTCTCATATAATTGGAATAAATTTGCCATTTCAGATTTAACTCCCTGATCCATACTGACTGGCGAACTTGAAAAATGTGTGCTGCAAATTCCCTCATTAAAATTTATATGACTAAATTAATCAAAGTATATGTTGTGCCTAAGTATGCATGATCTACTTTAACTCAAAAATAATAATCAAATGGGAAAGACAAAGCATTTGCCAATCCACACCGCCAGAATACAACTGATCTCAACAGAAACGTGAAATTGAACAGAAATTTGGTAATGCTATAATTAATAGCTTCTCGTTCAAAATGTTCTACTTAAAAATCCATACTTTAAGTGATATGGAATTACTAAAAAATTTTAATCACTCTAACTGAAATGACAGAAATTGTGTGGTTAGAGCATAGGCCATTAATTCAAACTATTTTCTGATAAATATTTGCCCTGCCTACATGAAAATCATACTCTAAAATTCACATCAGAGATTTTAGTTACAAAAAAACTCCAAATCTACATCACTTTCTGCCCATCCTTCACTGACCAAATCTCCACATTTTACAGAGAAACAGCATTTGAGCTGTTCAAAGACAGATTACCATGACATTAATTTTTGTTGCAAGTAAGAACTAAATGTTAATAAAATAAGTCTGTCCCATTGAATTCTATGTTCACAATTATTACTTACTTCTTTATAAAGATATCTCTTCAAGCACATAACTGAAACATCAGGAAGGCATATTCAGCATTCTCTTGACTTATATTTATAACTGATTACAACCCTCAGCAGATGCACAAAATTGGTCTGGTAAAACTTATTCAATCAACAAGCCTATAAGAACCACGTCTTTTGAAACAGGATAATTTGCTTATTTCAAACCATTCCAGCTTCCACTTTATTCATACTTGCTCAGGATTGAGCACATGTAGAAATTTTTTAAATCTACTGACAATCCAAACTTTGAGCATTCACACTTAGACAGTTGTGCAAAGAGTTGATGTGAAAGACTTCCATCACATTTTAGAACTTATATTATATTTACAAACTATATAATACATAATGGAGTTAACACAAACTGTAGGAATGAAAGGTGGTATGACAGGTCATACACTGCAGACATAAAGGACTGATTCTAATGTATTATGTTATTCTGTAATCACAACCATCAAAATGAAATTGTTACCAAACTTTGGTTTAAAAGCCAACCTGTCAGCTGAAACAACTGCAAAGCAAATCAAGAATTTGATAGATGCAAAAAGATGAACATCACCAAAAAAAATCTCATTACATATAGTCATATACAATAAAAATGTGATTCTCTGACAAAGACAAACAATTACTCTGAAATTCAGTTGGAACCCTTTTTACAATTAAGTATGAAATTTCCAAACTCACTGAGCAGAATTACTGAAGCCAACAATGTTTCTTATCCACTATGTAAATTTTCAAATCACTGATAATTTGTTGGGGTTTTTTTTTCTACACCTGCATTTGTTAACAACAAACTTTGCTAACATTCCCATTCTTTACAAATAAAATAAAGCCATTGAAAATGTGATGTCAATTAAAATATTTGTGCATGATGTATGACAATCAATGAAAGTTCCTCATACTATAATTATAATGCTGTAAGTTTATAAATTACATGTATCAGTTACCTTCCTTAATGTGTTTAATGTCACAATGTAAATCACTTGCTTGGCTTGTGTCTAAAAAAAAAATAAAAAAAAATCAAACATTGTGCTCTGTTCAGATAAGTGTCCATAAATTTCATTCAAAATATTGACATAGTTCAGATGTGATGGATGACTTCCATATTTCTAAAAAGATCCATTCAACAGAATCTAATGAATATGGTTTTTTAGCAAATCATACTATGACCAGTTCTCCATGAGTTTCATTTATTCTTTGTTGACTGGATTTTAAGTCAGGTGAGAAATGTTATAATTATGAACACTGTCAAATGGTTTCTCAAAGTGAGCTCTGAAAAGGAAAAAAAAAAAATAATAAAGGTTTACTCTTTGAAAATCTGCTCAGCTGACAAAATGTCAGCCACCAACATATGCAGGATTGCAAAAAAAAAAAAAAAATGCAAGCACTGTACAGGCTCAGGCAGGCCCACAAACTTACTGGTAGAAATACCATTTCAAATTAACTAATGCACATGTTGAAGCTTTTGTTAGGAGTCAAAAAATCGAAAATAAACTCAGTCTAAATCTGTAAATCAAGGTATTGTCCATACTTTGTGCTGAGAGTGGGCCAAGGACAGGGGAAGAATCTATGGTACAGTAGTTCAGGACTCCATGATTTAACTTCACATTAACTGCACAGACTCCCATTTATGCTGTCCCTGATTTCCCACATTACAGAATATGCAGACTTTTGTAGTTTGAACTCAACACATTAATTCTAGTATGCGACCCAGCCTAAGGACTATACAGCGCTGTGCTGTGCACGCTGCCCGGCTTGTCAATCTGGATGGCAGCACAAGTACTTGGCCTCAAGATGTTTCTTTAGACTAATAACTAAACAACTTCAGAGTGATACAATGCAAGCTACTTTGGACCCCCTTACTATTACTGACAAATGTCTTTTGTAATCTCTCCCCTCTATCCACTCTTTCTTCACCTATAATATTTGATAGGAGCCAATGGTAGGTGAAGCTCACAAAGACATGTCAATTGCGTATGGGTGTCAATTTTATCACCTCTTATCCCACACCATTCCCAGTTTTTTCATAACCTAACATAATTGCTTGGACCAACCCATTTCAGACAGTGGTGTATTTAGGTTCTTGTTGTAGAATCTTTGTGTTAAACTACAAGCTATCACCCCTATGCCAAAAGTAAATTTTGAACATTCTTATAAGATCAGATGGACCAACATGTGACCGGGCAGTAACTACAAAAGAACATTTTAGTATAAACATATGATGACATGGAGTGAGAACATAAAAGAGCTATCTGACAAGTAAACTAACAGATACTTAGACTGCTTTAGCTTTCATTCATAATGACTCAAGTTCACTTCTGTTCTCAATAGCTTGATCGCTGGTCAGTGGGAGACTTGTTGAGTGGCCCGAGTGATTGGGGGAGTATGTGTTATTATTCAATGAGGTGCAAAAAAAACAAAGAAACCATTTGATATTCCACTTCCCATCATTCCTTTTGACTGCAAACTTCATACCATTTAAGACGACTTGAGTGGGCCGTAGCCTTTGATTTTTGTTCTGTTTTGCCTAAGAGGCTTTTATCTTTGAGTATAGAATTTCTTGCCGTCTTATTAGATAGTGTTTCTTCCCTTTTGAAGAAATGTCTATTGAGCTGCGGTTATGCCTATTATGACAACAATTTGACAAAACTTCAAGTTTCCGCGACATGATGAGAAATGTCACAGTGTAGTGGTGAACCAGTACAAATAAACATGAGTGTCACTTTCGAGGCCTTGCTTTGCCTGTCTTATAAATATGACTAGCGCATGTTACAGGTTAACACAAAAAAACCTCGCAGTTGTTCACACCCAATGGAGAATCATCCAAACTTATTCTGTCCTTTTCAGCTGATCAACAGTAGATCTTGATCTCAGTCTAATGCAATCTCACTTCCTTTAGCCGCTAACCAATTCTAGATCTGAAGAGCATCTCATTTAATACCATGGACTAAGGCTGAAACTGCCTTAAATGCTTTTAAAAGTCAGATCATAATGAGAAAAAAAACAACTCTTTGCTGAATGAAAACAAGATCACAGTAGTGGCACTGAAACTCTGAAATAAGCATGGCACATGGCTTAAATTTCCCGAAATTAGTAAGTGACCAATTTTCCCTAGCATCAATCTTTTCTATGACCCATGATCATATCATTAGTTTCGGTCTAAGCATTCATGGGTTAATTTTAAATCATGAACTCTCACATGACTGTCCAAATTTCCTCCCCAAAATTTCATTGGTGATGTTTCACACCTGGCAACCTATCATTTAGTACAACAAAGGCATCTAGCTAGCAAAAGAAGGGAAATTGCCATATGTCCATGACTAAACTCACTCCATCAATAATGCCTACATTTTTCCATTCAGACTTCATATATATATCAAGATACCACATCAAAAACCACATGAAAAAGAACAATTAATTCTGAGATGTTTATATTCCTTAAATATAAATTTATATAGTATATATTTGTATTTCTAACATTTATTCAGACTAATAATAGGTACTTTATGTTTTGGTGTTACACATTATGCATTTTGCATGACATACAGAAAGCTTGAAGAACACAATGAACTCCCACTCATTTGTTTAGTCCACTCCAGATTTGTGTGCTTGACTTTCTACCAATCCTTGCTATCCTGCTAGTTTAACTACAAAATAGGCCAGATGCAATAAAAAAGTGAAGCTCAAATTTTTACTGATGACTATCTTAAATACAAAGATTGATCTATATATGGGACATGCTACAGTTGGCAGGCTGGCCATGAATACAAGCACCCAGACAGAATATATTTCAACAGGGATATCAAACTGTTGTCATGGAAAATTTAACACACCATATTTCAGCCGGGCCAGTCGGGCACTGCCCAGTTATAATAGTAAAAATCTAAAGTCAAAGACCTACTATGTTGCCAAATATGGACTGGCATTGATTGATGAAAACGGAAAAAAATGATAGTACTACGACTAATAATAACAATAATAATAATAAAAGCATGTGCTCTGTGCCGAGTCGTCAGTGTCAGTTTTTTTAAAGAGCCTGTCACATCTAAATCTAGGTCTAGTGGAGTGGTACTAGTTTTTGCAAAGGAACTACTTTTCCCTAGCATCAATCTTTTCTAAGACCCATGATCATATCATTAGTTTCGGTCTAAGCATTCGTGGGTTAATTTTAAATCATGAACTCTCACATGACTTTTAATACAATGTTGTCAGATATGAAAAATTGAACGCAATAATTTCTATTAAAATATATCTTGGTCTTTAAAGTGACTCCTGCCCGAGTCTCACTGTGAGCACTGGCAAAATTTTGTCGTACATCCATTTCTGCGATCACTCTGCCAGAATTGTATTGTCCTAAAGAAAAGTGACAGTAATAGATATGATTGGCTGATGTCAAAAGTCAATTGAACAGACCCAATAAAAACGATGGTGACGAGCAGAAAGCAAGCTTTCTGACTAAAGTCAGAAGTCAGACATCACCGATTGAAGATCTCTGAGAAGAAGAATAAAATGATAAAATTTCACACCAGATCTGTGTCAAAATGTTATATCATGAAGGTTCTGTAACTAACCGTATGCAAACAAAAGACTGATAAATATAAGATGCAAATTATGAAAGGACCAGGATGTGGCCACCACTTTCATGACACCAATGACACAGATCTAGACACATATGTAAGCCAAACTAATGAGTGGAGCAACTCTGGTTGTCACTGCAATGAAATATAGCGAACAATGACAAAAACAATCTCATGCCATGAGCAGAGTTAAAGAAGCATAATGAGTTGTGACTGACAGGAGCACACAAATGATCTAAATGATCATACCTCTGCATTATGTTTTATAATTATAGACACACTGATGTAGGCCTTAGCCAAGCAACTGGAGAGAAATGGGCTACTCTTAACAATGCACTAAGTGAGAGCATAGGATGAGTGGAAACTAAGAGTGCATAAATGACAATACAGCGGTCGCCTAAGAACCCTCCGCCTAAGAGCCCGGTCCGCCTACGAACCCGTCTCTGCTGCGAAACGGAATTTTTTCTCTGTAATTTACCCCTTTAAGAACCGGCTCCCAAATAAAAAATCTGCCTAGGAGTCCACTGTCGGGCCAAGACATGTAAGTACTTATGGTGTAATTTCACATCATATTGTCCACTTGAGAGAAACGCAGAGAGCTAGATGTGCAGTAAAATTGGGACAGGGGTGGCGGGAACAGGTAGACAAAGGAGTGGAAGTGATGGTTAATGTATGACTGCATAATCAGGCCACATTGTGGACTACCTTGTAACCATTTCTTTGTTTGGCAACACATGGGACAGGACTTGTGATTGACTGTGGATAAGGAGGAGTAAGTTTAGCCTCCTGACTGGTCAGTTGGTTTGCTACTTCAGTCTGTAAACACTTGAGTCACTCATGTGATTATTTAAAGGGTAGCATAGCAATATCATGTTTTCAACAATGATATCGTTATGTAAAAACTCACTCGACGATTAAACGCTAGTCAGTATTGATGTAATTATACGCTAAAAAACATCAGAAATTGTTAGATCTAATTATAACACTCACACTGAGAAGAAGGCTGTTCTTATTCGCACTGATAAATCTTTAACAGTAACGATCAACTAATCAGATGGGTTGCGTAACTTCTCAATCCGCCTAGGAACCCGCCTGCCTAAGAGCCCGCTTTTTTTTTTTGTCTCCTGGTGACCGGGGTTCTTAGACAGAGTCCACTGTACTCAGTAAACTTCCAACGCCGACAAGGTAAAAACAGTACCAAGAAAGACTCAGCTAGAAATGCAAGGAAATGTCTAACTGAGTTAATTGCATATATAAAAAAAAAAATGAAGTCAAAAGTGAGAAGATTCCTTGAAACATGGGAGGGCAGACAGGTTTGTACTTCTCAGATGGTGCTGGCTTTTCATCAAACTGCCCCCCACCTTTCACCTTATCCCACAATACTATTTCCATTTTTAGGGGATGGGAAATGTTTTCTTTAGCACATATTCTGGCTCTGATTAACTGATGTTGGGATAATAAAAAAAAGTTATATGTAAGTGCCACTGTGTATGAATGTCAAATTTCAGTAGTAATTAAGCTTAAACTGTGCTTTAGGACTGCCTTATAATGCTAATCAATTGTGATGCATATATATATAAATGCGCAATAAAATCAATAAGTAAAAAATGTACAATGTTTTCAACAGCCAATAACCCTGCAGATGTTACCTTTCACCTTCATCAAAATTTGTAAATATTAATAAGGAAGTGAAACAAAGTTCAGCTGTTTTTTTTTTTTCTAGTTCCTCCACACAGTGGTCTTCAACAAAAAAGATCTGAAACTATAGAAAATTCTCACCTGTTTTCCTGTGATTTTATTTCTGTCTTTGGGGGGGAAAAAAAGTAACTGTTCCAATTATGTAGTTCTATCAAATAGACTAAATGAGACGCGGCAAGATGAAACAAGATGCTCACCAAACTGAGGCGACCGGAGAAAATATGTGTTTTTCATTTCAACAGTGAATGAATTCTTAATGCAATTTTTCTTTTTTTCACAGAACCCTTCTATATCAATGGAAAAATGCATTTCAGAGTTAAATTTGTTGAAATAGATTGCGTAAAAACCAAAAAAATTGTCATTTAGTGGCATGGTCTAATAAGGATTTACAAAAGTGATCGGCCATTTTCTCACTAAACTCAGCTGCAGCAATAGGTCAACCCCATCGTTTTAATTGCCAATATCTAAACTTCTACTTAAGGTAGAATAGAACTTTTTTCACACACAGGAGGGGATATGAATAATCTTCACAGTGATACCAATAACTCCATATGCTCAAAATTTGACGTGAGCCTGATATCACTGTGTCGCATCTCAAATGTAAATTTCTGTGCAGCTGTGTATTTTGATTTTCGATGGCCTTTTCTCTTGCAAGCTCATAACAACAAATATCACCTATATTGAAACAGTAATCAAGCAAATCACCAATAATCAATCTTTTAATTTTAAATCATTTGTTACAGATCCTATATAATAAAATAACTCTTTGCAAATTAGGAAATGAATATCTTGTTGTCAATACTGAAAGTTCCAACTACCCAAAGTTCCACTATAACAGGGTTGCCAACCCCACTATGGTCAAACCAGGGATTTCTCTTGAAAAAAAAACAGGGTTTTTCGACCCAAAGCAGGGATTTTACATACTAAGAAGAATCCCATGCTAAAACTTGTTTCGCAGTTTCCAATCTAAAGAATTTATGCACACAACATACATGTATTTTCAAATTCACAGAATTTCCAAATAAAATAAAATCCAGGAATATGTACAGAAAAATTCAGTCACTATTTGCAATTAATTCCTTGGACTATTTGACAGTTTGATAAAAGTAAAGACCACAGAATAATCTGGTCTGGATCTATCATGTATGGTATTAATATAAAATATGATAGTGAAAGTACAACGTGAAAACCAGAGTGGAATTTATGGTGAAATCCTGCACGATTGGGATCAATAATTATAGCAATCTAGGATACAGCATAACATTAACCATTACTTTTGTTCCTTCCATGTTTCTGTACTCCTCCTCTCCCCACTCCTATTGGAATACAATGTTTCTTCAAAATATATGGTTTTGATGTAATGCTAAGGTGAGTGGGGCTGGATGGGAGATGAGAAATCTGTGCTAATTCTCATCTCTGTGTGACATTGAACTTGCAGCACATCGTAAGGGTCCGTAGACGGCCAGTCTGCTTTCGTCCTTTGAAGTCGGAAACCTACTAGCGCGGTAGACACTGGGCCGGTACTGCATAAAAGCCCCCCTCCCCCCTACTTTTCATCATATGGAGTGAGAAAATCTAGAGAGGGGGCTGGGACCAGAAGCCCACTCAATGCTCACAGCACTAGACAAGGTAGCAACTCGAAGCGACACTGACCATCACTGGCAGCTCGAAATGGAGTAACCGGCCGTAACACTACACAAACGCCCATTGTTCCGGCTTGGGAATCGTGTTGTGTGCATAATCTTGGCAAGAGTAGATCTACTGCAAGACTCGGTTTGACTGTGACAGCGAATGCGACCCGATCAAAAATGCTGATCTAGCTATGTTCTGGGTGTCACACTTGCGACGAAGCCAAACAAGTTTGTAGTTTTGCTAATTCGGTGTTTTTATTTGTTATTATTATTTAATTTATGAGAAACCCGGAATTTTAAGCACTTTTCTGGGTGCCTGGGATTTCGCTTGAAATCTGAGAGAATTCCAGTTTTTCTGGGAGGGTTGACAATCCTGCTGTAAAAATCACTGTTAGAATTCAGAGTTTCTTCCACTTTCGCAACTTTCTTTAAAGCAAGCGATTAGAATTTCTCAAAACATTGATGACAATGAGTGTGATCTCTACAAAAATTTTACTTATAGAGAGGCATTAATGCACAATTCAATTTCAGGAACAAAAGTGGGGGGGGGGGGGGGGGGGGGGGGGGGGGAAAAAAAATCCCAATACAAACAAACACTCTTTTTCCATAA
>JBCEWB010532911.1:0-18830 GCA_039654565.1 Peronia peronii | reverse complement strand
AACCGGACTTCATGAAAAGGTTGTGTTAGACGGGAGATCGTGTTAAGCCATGATCGTGCTAACGAGGTTCCACTGTATTATGTATTATCAGTTTGCCAGTATGTGGTTTTGAATATTTGGTTATGGGCTAAAACTTTCAGGGCCTATGAATGATGTTATGGTGCCATGAATTAGATGCTGATGGTTTTACTTCATACTCACAAAAACAATGTAACGGCTGAAGGATACCATAGATACATAATTATGCCCCAGTTTTCTTTTCTTTTTTCTTCTAATATCAGAAAATTGAATTTAATCACCATAGAATATTCCACTCACCCAGCTATTTTTTATCACATGTTGAATTAGATAAAATTATAACTTTCTTGCTGTTATTCTACTTGCATAGGTCCAATTTCAGCAGGGCTCTTTGGTCTGGGTTCATTTTATAAACTTATTCACATTTTATGGTGACTGGAATATTTGTATTTTGAGAAGACATTTTGAAATTGTTCACAGAAAAAAAGCCACTTAAAACAATGTCTAGATATGGAATTTCTTTAATTTTTTTGTTTCATTCTTTTCTATAGAACTGTTAAATTCAGACATTTCTTTTCAGCATAATTACATGTATACTGAGACTTTATTGTGTCAGATTTATTGAGATGTTCACTGCAGTACATGCACTTGTTGTCAAACTGTGCAGCAGATATCGAATTTTTTGTTGTTGTTGTTAATCAATCCATTCATTAACATCTGATAAAAGTGAAAATGTTCATCTCACTTCATACCAATAGCACCACTACCAGTTTTGCAGGGGATAATTTTAAATAATGAGCAGAACAATGTGGTAATGCATTGTTATACTGTATTACTTCCATTGTTGTTTACTTTTACACATACCCATTAATAATGTATCATATTAAATATTGGTATCTTTAGAACAAAAGTGTATCTGTGTAGCTGACATACATTGACATACATGTATATGTACAAATACATTTGATAATAAATAGTGCCTTGTTCCTCCTGTGATCTGGACTGATTTTTCATCCCAGCATTAATTCTGTCAGTTACTATATGTGGAGAAATTTGCATTTCTTTCTTATACTTCCCTCAGTCCCTCCAGCTGAAAAACAAGAGGTCCTTGACCTGCCTGTTACAATCAAGGCTTGAACTGAGCAAACTAAGCTGGGAATATTTGTTAGGGCAAAGATGATGTGAATGAATGAAATTCACACCACCATAATTCTGTGATTCCATTGTCATGTTTTGATGTTTTTGTCATCTATGTGATACTCATTGCAGATTTCTTTGTTTTCTGCTCTACCCAAGTTTTCATGCTGACACTCTGTGAGAAAAAAAAAATACAATGACTTCCACACAGCAGATATGCTATCAGTCAACCAAATTTTTTTTCATTCATAAATAATGTAATATGCACTGTGAATGCATGACCATATATCTAAAAAAAGAAAAATTAAAAAATAAGAAAAAACAACAACACGAGATGCTATTTTAATGATCTTTACATTGCAACCATTCCTCACACTTCACTACATGCATGTATCCAGTTCACAATTTGACAAACACTGTATGCAATTTCAAATGCTTTTTTATTTTGTACAACTGTTGCTTAAATTCATTATAATAAAACATTCCTTTGTAAAAAAAAGTATAAAAATATACTGACATTATCCTAGCAAAAGAATAAATCAGATGCTCAACAATATTTTCTTTTTTTGATTTGTCACTTTATGTAAATGATTTGACAATGTGCTGCACAGTTCCTAAGATCACATTCTTTCAGACAAAACCTTGTCTCACTCACAAATGTCGAGATAACCTCCACCAGGAGGTTGAAAGACATATATAGAACCTAAAAAACACTTACAAATGTCATTGGCATCAACCTGCCTTAAGGCTCGAGTTTCATACACAGAGATTCATTTTTTATTTTCATTTTTCACTTGTGAACAAAGTAATAGCATTCTATGTTATGGCAGCAACATTCACACAGTACCTCACTGTTCATTTTTTACTTTTCATTCATGTGAGTCCAAAAAGTGTGCATGCTCATTGCTTGTGAAGCGTTACATGGGAAGGACAGCTGGCAGGCAGTGGAGCTCCCTTTTCTTAAACATTTTTAATGAAATGATTAAATCTGAAGACACATTTCATATTTGCCAAATTTAAATGTAAAATGATACTAAATACCATGCAGTTGTTTTTCAATTCAACAATGGTCAAGAAATAAAGATAATTAAAATCCACTCTATGCAGGTCTTTAGAGCATGAAGTCATGTAAGTTGCATGGCATGTTCCTGAAATAAATCTTGTTCTGCATTCTTGACCCACAAAGCCTGGCTTTAGTGCTGTGTGATTTTTCTTTATTATCAATAAATATGGACATCTAAAGGGAAATGGTCACAGACACAGTTTGAAGCCAGCTTTTGTTATGGAATGCCAGTGACACAAGATTACAAAAAAAAAAAAAAAGCTCAAGCTTGGGAGACATTGATACACCTATTCATCCTCCTGCAGGTAAACCTGCCTCAACAATGGGAATCTCTGAAAATTCAAAACATTCAAACTGTTTGTTTCTTTATGAAAAACAAATGATATACACATATACACACTCATACACACACCTGCACAGATAAGCTGACAGACACACCAGAATGCTATGTGCTATTAGTAATTTTTTTTTTTTAAAATTGATATTCATGAAGGATAAACTTCTCAAGTAACCATAAGAGAGCAGAAGGCTCTTTCATATTCGCTGTCCATTTCTCCAGCAAGGACATATACAGTTCAAAATGACAGACACCTATGTTGACCATTGCTGTGAGAAGTGAAAATGTGGACCAATGTAAAAGTGTTGCAGCAAAAATGAAAAGTGAAAAATGAAATGAATTGTGGCCCAAGAGGAGCACCACAATAAGGATTCACAATGTCTACATGTATACGGGACCATAGAAACGTTCAATGTTTCATAACACCTTTGCCAGAACCAGCTCTTTCAGTCACCAAAATTTGTACAAAGACACGAGCATCTTTGTGCTATTTTCTACAAATCATCAAGAGATCTAGCTGTGAAAGAATTTTTTTTTTTCACCTTTGTTTTGAGAAATGAATTCAGGTTTAATTTGATATACATACAAATATCACAGGCATTATGAAGTACAGGTGTAGACTAAATACTTATATCTTTTCCAGCTGGAGAAGGAATGGTAAAAGATATAAATCACAGGATATTGCTAGGTCCAATGCTGACAAGATATTGGAGTAAAAACATACATTTCCTCATAGCCAGCATCTCTTGGCTCTACACATCCATCACTATCACTACTTAACCTGACCATCCCTGATATTTCAACCTCCAAGGTTTGTCATGATAAAAGAAAAAGAAAAACATGAAAAAAAAAAATTATATAAATATATGAGATACAACACAATGAAATCAGATGCTAGTCAGTTTATTAGCATATACAGTTATTGGTATTATATTAAAATTTATTGACTTCCTTTTCTGTAAGTAAACATACTTTGCTCTGCCTTCAGTAGAAGTTAAGATATTAGCAATAAGAGTGGGGATGACCTGCTGCAGGTGAATTTAAAGAGAAAGTGGCCATTCAATTTTGTTAATCCCTATTTGTTTTCATGCAAGTCACATCATTAAATTACAATTTTGGACTTTTATTCGATACATTTCAGCAGATGTTGCTCTGAATTACATTTATAAATAGACAGAAAGGGTTTGTGAAAAAAAAAAAAAATCTCTGGTAAAAGTTTATGGACTGTTGAAAAAAAATCGTTATTTCTCCAGTTGCCTTAGCTAGAAGAGCACCTGATTTCATCGTGTCATGTTTCATGTAAGAAATACATGGGTTTGGAAGGATGTGAAAGCGCTGGGAAAATCAACTGGGGAAAAAATTTAATCAAAAGAATCGATTTAGATCACAATATATTCAGACAGGTGAACCATATCCATTTGGCCAGCTATGACACAGCTTTTTATGTCCCCATCCTTGACCATCAGAAAATAATCTTAGTCTTGTTCAATTTCATAATTCTCATCCTATCATAAATTACAATTAGGCCAGACTTTTGAATGCTTAATAGCATTATTAGACGCCTCAAGAATATTTTTTTCACACTTTTTAAAATATTTTTTCCAGATCCTAGTTACAAATTTTTACATAAACAGTCAACAAAAATATTTATGTGTAAAACTGATTAATCATACTGCAAATAGTGAATGGCTACCTGTTGTTATACATCTATTGCATTAAGTGAAATATGACTAGCATCCTCTGATAGGACTTTCTCTCCACAGTTTTTAAAGTAAACAAGATATGTCTGTTCCCTTTCTGTTCCAATGCTGTAAAGAAACAATAATCATGCACTGATGCTCTAATCTTTCAAAATCAAACACTGAGGCTTGAAACAGATAAATAAAACATGACATGTTCTACTCTGACTAAGTTTTCCATCCTCTTTTCCTCCTTTCTCACAATTTTTTTCATACTTTACCACATCTGGAAATTATTTTCTTTACTTTTCATTCTTTTTCTAGATTGTCATACAGTCACACAAATTCTGTTCCAAGGTTCTAGAAAAATTAAGTCATCACTATTAATATTATGCAAATGTCTCCATGTGTCAGAAACTTTGCTGCTGCCAACAGGCTATATGATTACAAAGAGCTAGCTTGGCGTTCCAACGTATGCCCACTATGACTTTTTGCTGGTATCATCGAGGAAGGCTTTGCAACATCGGTAGCACTGCTCATACACTGTCTCATAGGCTTCCATACCTTGGCTCTGTTAGACAACAAACATATTGTTTAAATTATTTACACTGATCAGTTCTTGTTATTGTTTCATGACAGATTTTTATAATACCAAAGACTTGATGCAGACAATCTGAACACAAAAAACATAAAACAAGAGTAAAAAACTATGCTATATAATGGATCGCTGACAACGAAATCACACTTCCAGTATTCTGAAGCCTTATAAACTAATAGTTATGTTGACTGATGTAGTTTTTTTTTTTTCATATGATTACAATGGCCTCTCCCTATCCAGATAAATATTTACTTTCATCACACAGTGAAAACAATCAATACTATGTTTAATGGGGACTGGTTTTGACCAGCCGCATTACTTCCTTTGACTGACACAGGTTGTTGAACAAGCAGTGAAGAAAGAAAGAAATAAAAATTCTGTCTTGTTATTTGAAAGTTTGATGACATAAAAAAACTGATGAAATTATGATAAGAAGAAACCATTTTCCTTATACCCTGAGTTTTTTTCAAAGTTTCATGATATACCTTTTAAACAAAGAGGGCAAAGCTCTTTATTGTGCTTGTTCAACAACCCTTGTGTCTGGCAAAGGAGATAATATGGCTGGTCAAAAACAATCTTCATTAAGTCATGTATAGGTACATGATAATGAAAAATTAAAAATTTTGTCGAAACTCTGTTTATGCTTGTTTTCACTTCCTTATCTATCTACCATCGAATTTCAGCACCACAATGTCATGACAATAGTTCTAAAATAAAATAGTTTCTAACCCATTTTTCTGACACGAGTACTCACAAAAAAATTCAGATTTAGAGTAATTCTTCTTTATCACATCCCCAAATTGCCTTAGCAAACAACGCTTGTATTTGATTGTAACGAATCATGATAGTGCATGCGGAGTATACGTGAGTGTGTTGTGAGCGATGTTCAGTTGATTGTAATTGTGTGCTGGGCCTATGCAAGCGTGCGGCGTGCAGCGAAGGTCGCGTTTAATTGAGAAGGACCCAGCGGGTGCATGAAGTAGGTCACGTGTATTAGTACTAGTACATTCGACATCGTTCTACAGGGAGAATGTTCCGTGTCGAGCTAGTATATATATATATGAGGGCTTGGCCGGAGAGCGAGAGAGGACAAGTGTACTGCAGTGAGAGAAGTGGAATGCAATGAGAGCTGTGTGCATCAGAGCTAGACAGCTGCCCTGAAGTTTGTATTGATATCAAGCACCTGTAATAAATTCTGCATCATTTTGATGTGAGGATTCCTGTTGTTATTTCTCCATCATTGTGTGTGTCTCATCCGCATTCACCGCCTGATTGCCACTTACAACGTCACAACAAACACCCTTCAACATCCAGAAAGCTTGTGACATTGATCAAAATGTAAAATGTTGGGTATCATCATAATTTAGCGAGATAACCTCCAAGTTGAAAGATGTATTACAGAACGCAACATCATCGTAATCACCAAACTTTGCATGCCGTTTTCTCAAAACTATTATTTTCGGGAATTTTAATGTCTAAAACTTTCATGTTTTTCAACCAAATATCCTCAAATTTGGATACAGTAGAGTTCAAAGTATTTCTAAAATCAGTACAGAATAAAAATTATGTATTCCTTATAGTTAAAGAGTTACAAGTTGGCACAATTGACAAAACCAACAAAATTCATTACATAATCAAGTAATATGCAATAATATGCGAACAAACTGAAATGTCAAAAAAAAAAGAATCTGTACAGAGTACTTACTGTGTACACACTAAATTTCAGATCATTTGGTCAATAAACAAAAAAGCCTTAGGCAAAAAACTGAAACAGTAAAAAAATCCAAAATAGCCACTAAATTTTAACAAATTTAATTTGAAAAAAGTTTTTTTATAATTTTTTTCATCAATCCAGGCCCAAACACATAGGTTTACAGACTAAAATCAAGCTTTTATGAAGAAATTACGAAATTGATCCTATTTACTGCACATATAGTCATAAGAGGGCTCGAGAGTAGAAAATCACTTTGTTTAAAATATTAGTCAAATAAATCAATTAATGTTATTATAAATTAACACAAGTTAACAAATGATGATTCACATGAGAAAACATTCTAGAAAATGTATGGTTGCCATGGAAATGGCAGCCATCTTGGATTATACATAAAAATTTAATTGTAATTTTATTTTCTCAACCATTTCAAAAATAAATGATCAAATGAAACGCAACATGATGAGATCAGGCGCTCATCAAACTGAGGCAAGCGGAGAAATCATGTGTTTTTCAACAGTGAACAAATTTTTGATGTAATTTTTTCTTCTTCACAGAACCCTTCTATATCAATCTAAAAATGCATTTCGATGCTAAATTTGCTGAAACAGACTGAGCAAAAGCCCAAAAATTGTACTTTACTGGCATGGCCTAATAAAGATTAATAAAGATTAACAAACGTGATTGGCCATTTTCTCACTAAATTCAGCTGCACCAACAGGTCACCCTCATCTTCTTTAATTGCCAATATCTCGACTTCTACTCAAGGTAGAACCAAAGTTTTTTCACACACCAGAAAGGAAAATGAATAATCTTCACAGTGATACCAGCAACTCAATATGTTCAAAATTTGACGAAAGCCTGATTTCATCATGTCGTATCTCAAATTTGTTTTTTTCAATTACATTGTACTTGGATGATACAAAATCAAGGCTGTCATTACTGGCCCAATTGGGCAAATAAGCCCTAACCTTATAGGCCCAAATGGGTAAAAAAGTTGATTTGTAAAGCCTATTTTGCCATTTTCTAAGAAGAAGTAGGTGTAAAGCCTATAATTTGTCTTTGCTGACCAAAAATTTATTGTTAGACAATGGTTAAAGTCACGGATAGATGGCCACATATTGGCCTCAATAGTCCAAATAAGGTAGTGAAAAGGAGTAGATGTGATTTGTTTGATTGCAATTTTCATCCAAAGTCTGTTTTATTTTCAGAAGTTTTCAGGTAACACCTCAGAAAAGTTTTAACAGCAGAAGAAATATCTGAAAAGATAAGATAAACTATTTAGGGTGGCAAACTTTCCAGAAATATTAGATCTCTTTATAAACATACACCATTTGAAAGAAATTTTACATCAGATCTTTACATGAAAAGCTGTTGAATAAAAAAATGGTTCAAACACTCCAGTGGAGACTATAGTGTAAAAAATGTATGAATGCAACCACCCCCTCCCCCCTCTTTACTGTGTTTATTAAAAAAATGTAAATCAATGTATAGATCTACAAGCATTTAGACCTATCGGTAGCTATGCCCAGTTATTATACAAGTGATCCGCAGCAAACAGAAGTTGATTAGATCTTGATCTAAATCAAAATCTACATAAAATGCATATTGTCTACACTTTTGTTGACCTTATCATTGACCATATCTGTATCAGATCTATATATGCCTCCATAAATTTCATGTTTCCAGCTAAATATATTAACTATGAATATTGATGTAAGTTGGTCTGGGAAATTAATAAATTTGCAGTTGAAATCAAATCTTTGCTCTACCATGAAACTCTGAAGGAGTATGCCAACAGAGATTTAAAAACAAAAGCATGATTGGAAGTTTACAACTTGACATTGACTTAGATCTAGATCTAGATCTATTTCAGATCTAGACATTGAATTGGCCTAAAAAAAAAAAGAAGGAAATCCTTGAGAGCGAACTTTTGGGGCAGTTCTGTCTTAAGGCAGTTTCCGCAAGTGGGAATTTCATTTAATTCTATGACAGAAATATGGACATCATAGTAGTTTTGACTAGATGATCTCAAACCTGACACGTATGTGGTAGATTTGGCTAGGCCTGAGACGTGAGACCGACAGGCTGACAGTTTTCACATACTATTCAACTTCTGGAAATGGGCCAATAAGGCCTAGGGTACCTAAACCTTATTGGCCCAATTGGGCAAATAAACACTTCGTAAAATCAAATAGATGGCTAAGCCAGAAGTTGACTGAACAATAAATTAACCTTACAGTACCTTTCAAAGTTAATTAATATTTAAGCAACTAAAAAATTTTAGGGTGGGCCCACATTAAAAATCATATTAAAAAAAAAATTCTCGGTATATCAAAATGAAAAGCAGCCTGCTGTTTGGAGATATGAATGGAGATGAAGTATGCCAAATTTCAGGGCTGTAGGTGCAATGATTAGGAAAATTTTAAGAAAATAGTGTCACATTCGTCAGAAGAAAAAAGTACTTTGAAAAAATGGAGTTTGAAAATCTTGAACAGGATAGGGTATTTTCAGACCATGTTTTAGCCATTGACAAATGTTTTTTCAATATAAACCATGTATTTTCCAAAAGTAGAATGATCATAGCATCTTTTTAAGATAAAATAAAAACATGATAGATTTTACCCAAAACGATCTTTTACCTGTGGTTTTCATTGTTTACATGTGTCATGACAGTGAATATCATTTGGGGGAAATCATTTTTAGCATCACCAACAATTTCAGACATAATGCAGGTCACAGGTAATAAACTTTCATTTAAAAAAAATCATCATCACAATGACTTTGATCATATGCTTGGAGCAATGCATTATCCATGCAGTTTAATTTCTGTCAACAATCTCATATATACAGCCCACATAAGGATGTGTCACTCTTAACTATCACTATCACTCTACCCGTATGATGACATATTTACTTGCCGGTTCATTTTATATTTCACAAAAAATTTCATGACAATTTTTGTTGCTTGTTCAATAAATATTCAGTCTAATACTAGAATCTCTCGGACAACAATTAGGTACTATTTGTGCCTGCTTATTATGCTCACAACATACTTACAAAGTATGGATCAAATATTGTCTTTACACCAAGGGGATCATACTCTCCCAGGATGCTCAGCTTACATTTACTGTCAGGTGGCTTCATTGCCTGCAGATTTCTATCAAGCAGAAAACAAATGGTTAATACAAGGGAATAAACAAAAAACCTGTTTATTATCATCACACATACAACATTTAAATCTCACATCCCATCATATAAACTTGTACTATATGCCACTATATAACATCAGTTGTTGATCAGAGAAACTCGTTTTCAGAATCAACCACGCATTTTCTGTTGACAATGACTGTTTGATTATGGTGTAAACATTATGACGGCATAGTGGCAATCATCACCTTTCAACAAAGTAATAGGACATTAATCAAATGATTCTACACCAAACAAACAAAAATACCTGAAGTTATAATCATCCATGCCGACAATGTAATCAAACTTATTGAAATCCTCAGGTGTTACCTGCAATTAGACAAACACGGAGTGGTTCTGATATCTTTCATGATAACCTAATGTTCATCTATGTATGTCTATGTACAGCAGCCGCTATTCATGCATGCAGGAAAGTATATACACTAACAAACTGAAGTGTTCTTATACAGAATATCTTGTATGTCTATTTAGTTAAACACTAAGAGTCTATTTTAAAAAACTACTGATAAATTGTAAAACATAATGCTACCACCCGCCAGCACACACATTTTTATATTAACCTCTATTAATCTAACAATAATAATCCCTGCAAATTCCATTCATAGTGACCTCAGAGAAAAGGCAAAACTTATTCCATTTTACAGTAATATTAGAAAGAAAAAAAAATCAGTTCCCATTAGCTGTGCAGAGGAAATAACAAGTGCTGAGCAGAATTATGACTACTGTAAAATTCAAGGAAACAATCTGACCAATCTGGCAGTATGAGTGAAGTCCTTCATGCCATGCTCATCTAAGACTTTCTTTGCTTTTGGGTCTGGGGGTTTGCCAAGGTGCCAGTCGCCATGGCCTGCACTGTCCACTTTCCACTAAATTCAGCAAAAATTATAAGTTGGAAACTATGTAAGAACTGAATATAACACCTCACACTGTCATAATTCTATCTGTATGGATTAAATTTTTATTTGTAGTTCTATGGAAAAGCTTGAGATTCACAACATTTGAAGCAGGCCCAACTAACAAAGCTGGTCAATAATTTTGCGAACAACTGATCCTTACGGCAAAATGCAGGGACTTTCTAAAGTGGTAGTGCAACATCGATTCGTTGTGTCAAGTTTCTTTTTGTTTTTGCCTCAGATGAAATGTTACAGTTATTGTAAACCCACTGACATACAAATTAGAAGCTGATGGCTTCTTAAATTTGAGATTTTAACAATTAAAGAGACGGGATCGTTCAGACCACTCTGGCCATCTCGTGGTTTTCTGTAACTAACTGTAAACCGGGCGTGACATCACTGTTTTCCAAGGGCACACTTAGAAGATGCCTGAGTGGGTCTTTTCAGTATGTACACAATGGTGTATTGTGTGGCTGTGAATTGTCAGTTGCAGGATAGTTGGGCGTTTGTAGGGCTCCTCGTTGCACTGTGATATTTCTCACCATGTCACTTGAACTTGGGGTTTATCGTCCCTAGTTTGAAATTATCGTTATAATAAGTATGTGCAGCTCAACAGACATTCCTTCAAAAGGTAAGGGAAACTTTAACTAATAGAACAGTGAGAAATTCCAAATCCAAAGATGAAATCGTCTTGAACAGAAGAGAAGAACAGAAATCAAGGGCCACACGGCCCACTCAAGTGCTCTGAAACTACAATCAAAAGAAACAATGATCGTGAGAAGAGTATCAAATAGATGCAGTCTCTTTGTTTATACCATACTGAATTATAACGCGGACTCTTCTGATCACTTGACTCCCTCGACAAGTTTGGCATTGACCAGCCATCAAGCTATTGACAGCAGAAGTGAGCTATAATTGCTATGAATGAAAGCCAAAGTGGCCTAAATATCTATTAGTTTATATATCAGATAGCTTTCTTGTGCTCTCACTTTATGCTACCATTAGATCACTTGTATAAATTTCTTTGTAGTCACTGCTGCCCTCTCAATACCAGCTGGTTTGATCTAATAAGAATCTAAGTCCACGTAACTGAGATAACCATCATGACAGGAGGTTAAAAAGCTTACCAAAACCGTAATTGTAACTGCAATCTAAGTCCATGTGGTTAGAGGGATGATAGCTTGCATTTTACACCAAGATTCTATAGCATGAACATAAACACACCCCTATGTGAAGTGGTTTGGTCCAAGCAGTTATATTAGGTTATGAAAATGTCTGTAGTGGAAATAGTCTGTGTGACAAGGGGTGATAAAATTGACACTCATATGATATTGATGTCTTTATGAGTACAACCCCTTCTCCTACCACTGGCTCATTGCAAATATTATCATATGTGAAGAAAGGGTGGAGTTGTGGGAGGGGCTAGAGGGAGACATTGGCCAGTAAGGTGGTCCCATGTGGGCCTGCATTGTGTCACTCCAAACACCCTGAGGCTCAAACTGATAAGGCTTTACTAGTTGACCACGAATTGTGCAGCTTCATAGTAAAGGTGTGAGGAAAAATATGACGTCACATGCAAATCAACATTAATGGCGTAGAAAGCCGGCGAAAGAATCACAGAACTGCAAGTCATCTTATTTTGCAAAATAAACACACTAACGGTGATTTGTTCGCAAAAATAACACTGCTATCGCGTTTTTGGCTATTAGAAGTTTATTATGTTACAGCATATAGCATAAGTTGTCCAGACGTTGCATTACCACGTTAAGGACTTTGATAATATTTTCCACAAATGAGGATTTTTCAAAGACTTGAATTTTTTCCTCAAAATTTAATCACTTTTAAACTATTTTCAACCTGTTGGAGCCCTGTTGGCTCTACAGTTAAGTTTTGCAACACACAATAAACAAATTAATTTTTTCCTTACTCTATACAATTCAATTCCTTTGAATTATAATTAAATGTCACAAAAAAACTGATCAGAACTATAATTTTGTGCCAAGGCTTGGCTTTTCCAAACAATGAGTAAAACAAGCTTTTATATTTATCAGATCTCTGCAGTTTGAATGACTGAATGAGTAAACCATTGCAATGTTAGTCTTAATTGCATACATTTAGGACTTGAAGTGATCAAATTACATAAAACAATTTCAGTGCAATGGCTAATGAATTCTGAATATTAAACACTACAGAGCATATTATTAATGACAGAACAGTTACTGTTATCCTGTGGATATATTACGTGCTTTAATTGGTTCTCTATTCTTCTTCCGAGTGTTACGTGCAATATTGAGCATGAAATCAAATTTGTTGGAAAATCTCAGTTTCTGCATTTTATGTTTTTTTTCCAGCCTTATTATTCTTTTCTTGCATTTCGAAACATCAAATGCATTCATTCTGAAAACATGCTTTAACACTTTGTAATTTTTTATATTTACACGAAACTGTCAAGATCTAGATGTGTATTTCAGTACAGAGGAAGCTGTGCCAAAATAAAGATGAGGGCTATGATATAAAATATTTCAGTCTTCAATCTATTAACCCTAAAAGTGTCAGAGGAAAGTGCTGGAATGCCACTATTTCAACCATGATGGATTTTTTTCCATGTTAAAGAAATGATAGGCCAGACTTAACAGCAAGATCAGATGCATATGTTGTTCCTATTCTGTGCAGTAATGAAAATGTATTTATAAGCAAATCTTTATACCCAGTGGCTCCCTGACACTTCTAGGGTAAAAAAAAAATAAATAAACTGTAGAGGTGTTTTCTAAAAGCTATGCTTTTTAATTTTATCATACTGGCATTCAGTGTGGTAGATCTAGGAGAGTGTATACATCCACAAATTGCTGTCATGTATACATCAGCCGAATATATATATGCAATATTAGCAACTGCAGGGTCTACAGTGTAGACCTGACGTGCAGTATCTAATTTACTACAATGGAACTACGATCACATTCAGAAAGATAATAGCATGGTTCATGTTGTTCTCAATTCTTGCAATTATCTTCTCAGATAAATGATACACATAGCAATGAATGAAAATGAGCTGGCAAATATATCTCAGAGCAGACCTGATTTGATTCTCCTCTTTGCTGAAGGAAATTACGAAACAAGGCCTCTGCCATGGGCGATCGACAGACGTTGCCTGAAAACATTAAAAAAAAAAAAATTCTTGTATTATAATATATCTGGAAAAATTATCCCTACACATTTCAGAAACGCAAAAACTGGAAAGATTTCTGCAACATAATCTGGATACAATTACAAAGACAATCTCCAAAAAATATTTTAATTCTTTGAATAATGGTTGTTGTGGACTTAAGCCTTTTAGTGCTGTCAACTAAGAGTGCCCTGTGCCAAGGAATTTTTCTCCACTATGCCCACAATCAGTCTGGTTGCACCAAATGCTCTATAACTTCCATATTTGCACAGTGTCCTGCTAATTTTGCATAACTATTCACTAAATGTGTTCCTCTACTCCCTGCATTCTATTTTTACATTTGTTGATACATATTTATGGGCACTATCTTCTTTTTTTGTGGTCATTAATCTCATCTAACACTTCTGATGATGGCCATTTGGCACTTCCTTCTTTTTGCGGTTCCCAACTCTTTGGCAGACCCGGCCTGTTTCCAGTTCGACAGTCGCAACCCAATGGCACATATCGACTACTTCCATATAGGTAGCGACAATTGCTAATATGTCTATTTGCACGGACAAAATGATGTAGATCAATTACTGTCAATATGATTATGACTGTGTTGGCATTGTCTGAGTGTTTCAAATAACTAATAAACTTTTTTGGTTGATTATTTATTGGTGTTATGTTGTTTGGTCTGGCATATGACAATGTGACCGAGATGACAATTAATCAATAAATAAGTACTACACGTGTATATGGTGTAGATCTAGCAGTATCGTAATGCCACACTATTAAGCATGATGAAAAAAAAAAAAAAAAAAAAATCTTAAAAAGAACATACCAATACACGCAGAACTCCATAAAATTCTAGTTGAGAAAGACAACAGAAGGAGATATTACATCACATCTCTCATTTCTTGAAATACATGTGAATCTATGTCTCTTGCAGTAAAAAGCCGCAAGGTGTACGAGGAAGCTATACTAAGCTTATGAATAAATATTTAGCATATATTTAAATGTGAATATCTATTGAGTAGACCTAGCCTATGTATGCTCAAAAGACAAACTAGCATATTCTGTCGTTTTCTGTCATGATTTAGCTTTTAGTATTCTAAGCTAGCCAGTGAGTTAAAAAGCGTTTTGGCTCTTTTACATAGATCTAAAATAGGAAAAAAAGAGTACGCGCTGAAAAAAATTAACTGAACAATCGTAGTCACACTCCTAGATAATTGGAAGGTCGTACTTGATATATTTTTCACTTGTCGGTAACAGTATTGATATCAGCGTGAAATGAAATTATTATTTGGTATACTGAATACATTCTAATAGCCTCAAGTGACCAAGCATAATCATCGCAGTATCTATATGTGCCATTTGTATTAGAAACACACCGGGACTGCAAAAAGAAGGTAGTACCCGCCATTTTGATCTTAGCATGATCTGAAACTACGTACAAATTCCACAAACTACCACCTTGAAACAACCTCTCATGCACAATCAACACTTCAAAACAAAACAAAGGAGACTGAAGATGGCAGATTATAATTTATATCCCTGAAATTGGTTGTCGTCATAGGCTCCGAATGGTTCCGGGCTATAGGCACATCTTGCACATATTTAGCCTGGAATGGTTCCGGTCAAAGCACTGAAGGGATCAAGCACAGTCGAGTCCACTCAAATCGAACTCTGATTATCTGAATTTCTGATTATTTGGATAAGAATGAAACAGCAGATTTTTTTTTCCTCTTTGCGCCTATTAAATGCCTCTCGCATAAGTAGAAGTCATCACCGTGAGTTTCCCTTAAATCAAACTGGTCAGCACCACCATAAAGGTAAAAATCAGTTTTTGTCCTCTCCATATGCTCAAAGAGCACATATTTGTTGTTTTGGGTGCTCTGCCAGTATTAGCAGGAGAACAACAACTATAATGCATCTTTCCATTGAACGTACAATTCGGATCAAACATCCTCATAAATTTACTATTCAATTGCTATTGCCTTTTCAGAATAACGTCATACATAATAAGCTTTTATCGGCTTTTAGAAACATAGATCTTTATGCAACAATTTTATGGGCTAAATTTCAATTTAATATAATAAACACTTTTCAAGTCTATAATAAGCGTTTTATAGGTTTGGTTGTTGATTTACAGTACAGACATCTTTAACTGAAAAAAAAAATTAAAAAAGAGGTCAAAACCAAAGGGGAAAAAAAGTTAGATTCAGAGAAGATGGCACATGCTAACATCTGAAATTGTCTATTTGACATCTATATGTATATTACAATGGTTTTGTGGCCAAGAGAGTCATTCAGAAGATGCCACAGGGTTGGAATCTTATTCTAGTTAGTGAATACTTGAATACCAACAATATAATATATAGCTTTCTTAACAAATATACAGGTTCATGCCTCCTACTCTTAGAATAAGAAAACCACCTCCAGGAGGTTGAAAGGCATTTAAAGAGAATGTAACATACTCATATCTTCACTACACAGCCTAGCCAAGTAACTGACTTACTCTTGCTCTGATGAACTTGGAAATATCTTTAGGGCTCATAACTGTCACTAATTCTTCTGCACGATAAACTTAAGTATTTTTTCAAAAAGTTACTATCTAAAATTTATGATTCTTGTCCTATTCGTAGCATAGTGAAAAGCCAGTCAGATGGGAGCAAGGCAGATAAAGCCTGAATGGACAGTTATAATAGTGAAGAAAGCACTAGGCCTACACTGCACAGAGACCCCACACTTCATTGACAGTGATACAGACATCATGATGAGTGTTCAGTAAGTTCAACTGGTCCAAAGAAAGTTTCTTAAAAACATAGTATCCACAATAATTACAGGTCCCAAAGTTTCAGAATTATCAGTTTCATAAGTAGTCTCTAAAACTTTTCTTAATTTCTCATTTAGATTGACAGTTTTAATATATTCCAGACTCAGAGATGAGAAACAAAGGCCTAAAGGACTGCAGGGTCAATACATTAAAGGGGTTATGTTCTATATACGTCTTATCTGGAGGTTATCTCGAAGCCATTAAAGGGGTGTAGTGTTCGCGCTACTTGGTATGCGCATCAAGTCAAATCAAGCGATCTGAAAAAAGTGTCATCCACTCCATTCTGGATCTAAAGCAAATAATATTACGCCGAACTTAGTTCAAATCGGTGCAATTTGACAAGACGCACGAGTAGATCTAACGCAAAACCTTTTAATGCACTGACCCTCCAGTTCTCTGGGCCAGAGCTGAAGAAAGATACAGAATGCCAATTTTTTTGTTTTATCATTTCACGCCTTTCAATCCTAACAAAAAAGGATTATATCTATTCTGTAAGTCATTCCCTGTTATTGTGGAGAATGTTTGTGGGTAGAAATTTGGAAATTTTGCCCCAACAGTGGCACTCCGCCTACTCTCCATCAATTTTGAACTACCAAGGGTTCTTTATGGTGCATAACATGCACACGGGACTTCCAAATTATATTCTCCCTTATTCGAGAAGGCTAAATGTGAGATTTCCCTACCTGAGGAAGCCAGGGGGACTGTTGAATCACTGAAATAAATGCAGATTTCGATCTCTGTATTCTTCCATTCCGAATGACGTGAGGTGTTTTCACCATGGAGCAGACCTCAAACCACATGGCCGCGGCAACCCCCTAATGCCATCCAATATACCCCTTATATGTAATAAATGGATCTAGATCTATGCACGATTATTTCAGCTTCTTATTTATGTTCACCAGAGGCATTCTTCTTGTGGGTTAAGGGGGGCACTGTTGTGGAGACATGGGCAAAATAACATGAAAAATCACTAAAATATCAAAATCGAGTATTTTGTCTAATTTGAATCTTTGACATCTATCTACTGAATCGACCTGTCCTATTTGCCAACAGAAAAAATAGTGAAAAACACTTTAAAATGACTTTGAATGACGAGACCCACCTCCACATTTCAAATCCTGTGTGATGCAAAAAAAATCCCTAAATTAGCTAAGTTTAGGCCATGATGGTTGCCCAAGCTACCACCAAGGCACAAGAGGAGTATATTCTGGCTGAGGGAGGTGTAACTTATGCATCTGGAGCATTTTAAATTTTAGGTGAAGGCCTGGACTCATTGTCTGTCACTCTGCCATCCCTTGGTAAGTAAAACTACTAAAGCTCAAAAAATATAATTTTTCCACAGCTGGCAAAGGAAAGGATGTAATTTCAGATACAAGTTATATGTTAAACTTCTTTTACTTATAGTAAAAGGTAATATAGTACAAAGTAATACTGGTTCAGATCATGTTAAAGCAACAAATTTTGTTATGCATATTGTTTATGTCATGAAGGAAACACATGGATGCCAGGGAATCAATTTTTTGTTGTTGTGTTTTTTTGCGATAGGTTATGGTTTTCAAATTTAAGCACATTTCAATCATTTTCATTTATTCTGGTTTAAATGTCCTATAAGCTTGCCCAGGAGATGTTAAACAAACATATGTCAAATATACCATTGGTGTGATGTATTTTTGACTTGTCAGAATCTGTAACTTTGTAATTTACCATTTTCTCAAAAACACATTTTTTGATAAGTTTTCTTCCTTAGAGCAAGCTTTACTCCATTACTGTCTGATAAATTCTAATAAAATTTGCACATGTTATTGCTAAAAGGTGTGTCCACAATTTGGGGTTTTGCTTTATCTTTGTTTTTTTCGGCTTCCGTGTCTGAAACATTTGACTACAAACGTCGTACATTCTTATATGTGACATATAAAAATTAATAAAATTTTCAATTCATATTATATTTTTATAAAGTCCTTCTGTGCAACATTGAGTAACACTGTGTAAAAGTTTTAATAAAAAGTTTTTACTCTATCAGTGTTCTAGTTATGGTAAATTTGTTGTCTATAAATCCAGTATGGCCACCACTGCATACTTATGTAACAAAAAAATTAACAAAATACATCTGAAAACATGATTAAGGGGGGGGGGGGGGGGGGGGGAGGGGGAAAACGGGGATTTTGCTCAAAAAATTTGGTTTTTGGTCTTTGTTTTCTCTTAA
>JBCEWB010532800.1:2900-18831 GCA_039654565.1 Peronia peronii | reverse complement strand
AGTTCTGTTTCCACTGGTGCAAGGAGGCAATGATTTGATTGAAAATGCAGATAAGAGAGAGAAAGAGAGAGAGAGAGAGAGAACCTGTGAGGGTTAAGAGTCATGTTGATAAAATGATAGACAGGAAAACTTTATTTAACCAAACGATCTTTCCCTTTACTATTTGTGTGATTATACAAGCGAGCTAGTTTTTCTTCCTGACAAATAAAGCTTTTTATTCCCACTAGTTTTACAAGGAGAAAAATGTAACCTTATCGTTGACCTAATCTTTAGAGTTAGATCCACGCTGGAGAGAAATGCTCTCTCTGTCTGTCACTAGAAATATTCGAAAGTTGGCATTTGATGATTGTGATATAGGAATAGCTAGTGAACATAAGATCTGAACGACAGTTAATGTTATTTGCGGATATCTTAAATAATATCAACCTCTTTCCTTGAGTGGGATGATTTTTTATTTTTTATTTTTATGTGCAAGGGAATGGAAAGTGGAGGAAGAGGGGGAAATGTTTGAGAGTTTGCTTTGTATGTTTGGGTGGCCACAAGGTTTATGCAATAATAATATTCAAGGCAGTATTTAGATTTTCTACTGATATGTTTGATACTGATATGCATTAACGAAATAATGTACCTTTTGTGCACTTGGGAAAAAGGAGTGGTTAGAGTATGAAGAGGTGATGAGGAAGAGGGAGAAGGGAGGTGTAAAGTAAACGGGGTTACGCTAGTTAAAATCGCTTCAAGTTATGAGATTAATAAAAACAATGTGAAAGTAACGTGCGATGTTGATTTGCTCAGCTGTCAATAAGTGACATTTTTGTATTAATGGCAAGACGTGCAGACTAGATGACAAAGTTAGCAGTTCTTCGATCTTGACTTTTTCTCCATCAGTTGTACCAAGAAAATTCCTTTTGAGACCGGTACTGAAAGCACAGCATTTATACCACTAAGATAATTTTAGAAAGTAGGATTTTCCGATTTCTTCGGTTGTAATGCAGCATTTACCTTCAGATAGCAAATTAGGTTCTATATTCGTTCTTCATACATAAATGGCCATAAAACTCATCAATTTCGATAAGTTAAATTTCACGGCATTTGGCTCACTAATACAACAGCGGCCATTACATGTTATTTCCTATTGCGGGTCTAGACAATTTTATTGCCTACTGCAGCGCCTGTTGAAGATTCATCTCTTCCTCCGAGGGCTATCAGAAACTTCTTTTTTATGTCCGGAGATGGTCTATCGTGAGGACGAGACACTTGAAGAAGCTTTAAGATACATTATTATTATACATTATTACAAAAAGAGACATTCTGTGACTAAATAACTTATGAGGAGGCCCTTACCTGTAACTTAAAGCAAAGTTGGAAAATGAATAGTGAGCTACCTTTGATGTTGGTGCTTTCTTGATTGTTTGACTTGAGGGATATGTCTTGATGTTTTCGGAGAATTGAAATGGGCTGGGGAGAGTTTTGAAATCTGGTTTTGGTTTTATAGTATCAGAGCTGGGATTATGTGCTTTTTCAAGAAGCTGAATCTTTTCCATATACATCCTATAACCCTATTTAAATTTACGTTTTTTTCCTTATGCACAGAGCAGAGAGAGGGAAATCATAAACATGGAAAGAAACTTCGAATGTGAAAGTCATAATTGCATAAACAGCCATATCATGTACAGTTTTGATTGTGGAATTGAAAATTGGTAGGCAAGATCGAAGATGGCCAAAGGTTAACTTTCCAGATGTTCCACTCATACGTTCCTTACTTTCATGCCTAGAAATTTAAAAAATCATGAACACTTTAAATGTATTTTCTCGAAACACATAATTATTAACAATAGTTTATAAATAACTTATATTCATTTTGATGCAACTACCTGGAACTGTCATAAATCTTCCAATGCAATGTTGAACAAAGAACGCATGCGTTTTCCTTCAATTTCTCTGTTATTGTTGCCATAATATTAAAAAAATCTGTTTGCTTTGTAGTTGGGGAAAATGTGATGCATTTTTCAAACCCTTTGTAACAAAATCTACCGTAGATAGGAGCACAGCAACACGTGCATGTACAGTTGAGACAACAGGTCTGTACTTAGGATGGATTTACATTCAATAACAACTTTTCTCGTTATTTGGTTTAAAAAGGATAGTACATTTCCAGGGCTCAGAATCAAGTGTCGTGGTGTTTCCACGGCAACATTATAATCAGTATTATATTTTGTTTTTTAAAAATATTCCGCACTGATTCTGGGATACAAAATCCAGTATGCAGGTATAAAAAATGTCTATCTTTATGTCTCTACATAATCACCTTTAAGCTCCTAAGCTGCCCCCCCCCCCCTCCCCCCCGTCCCACCATCCTTTCCCTCTTACCATGTTTTTTTTTTTTTTTGAGTGGCCACATTCTATAAGCGGCTTTGAGGTTAATCCGGATTTCTGTGAGGTTCCATTGTAAACATCATAGTTCTTGTGTCAAACCATCTTCACCACAATACGGACTGGCCGCAGTTTCTGGGAATGTGAAATAAGAGAAGGTAAGCAATAGGTTAAATGACAGAGGTAAACTAGTTTGCGAGCTTGTTGAAAAATAAACATGTTATTTTAAACGCCATGGTGGGAGTCTCATCTGACAATCCAAGAACAGAAAATATAACAGCATACAATATGTTCTGGTTATTTCGCAAAGATGCTATAACCGTTCGTTCATCCTGATATGATATAGCCACCAGTGGCAAGCCAAAAGAGACTGAATTTCAGTAACGATAATCACGAAGCATTCGTTTGCCGCCGAGATAACCCCCTGCAGGATGTTGAAAAGTGTATTAAAACCGTAACCATAACCATTCGTTACTGACAGAATGTTGTGGATTTTAATGTGATCGTCTACAGAAGTAACATCCGTCTTGCAGGAATTTTGTGATCATTTGCTAGTCATCCTCTGCATGATATACACAATGTAGCATGTCGAACAATGGCCAGGGAAATCATTTTTTGCCGTTGCGTCAGCTCTCCAGTACAACAGGCAATACATTTAACGTTTTCTTCCTATCAGAACCCGGGAACTTGGACAGTGGGGGCTATATGTGATGAAATTGACGCTTACGTTTTTCACTTTTTATAATACCTATATAGAATAAATTAATGTATTAATGCATTCACATTAACTAATTTCGATGGTACATCTAGTAAGAGAGGGAAAGTCAGAATATTCATGATAATATGACGTTTCATGAAGTAGTAAGCTTAGGTGGAGAATGGAACGTTGTTAGTTGAAAAGTAGGCATTCGTACGTATATTTTAAACTTGGATGGTATGCATTAGCGACAGCAAAATGTTACTTACTTTTAACAAAGGTAAACAACCCCCAAAAAGAGATATTAAAAAAATGTGTTCCAAGAGAAAAGAAAGATTCGAATAAAAAGAAAAAGGTTTGATGCATCAATGAAGCACATGGTTTTTATTTGTACATTATTCAGTTATCATTCGCACTTTGTGCTGAAGAACAAAAGAAAAAAAATATCCCCAAAAATCCAGTTAGTAAGAATTAGGAGTGGGAAGCAGTGTGCACCAATCTAGTCTTCAGTCTTCTAAATTTACAACAACGACTATAGCCAGAAGGTTCTGAGTGAGCCGTCATCCCTCAGGAAGGAGTTGGTAGTGACTAATTGAGGAACGTTTCCTCACAGCGACTTAGCGCACTAATCCAGACAAGCTTCTCTCCCTTTCCTGTTCCCTGGGGAGCTCCATCTCAAGGGGGCATAACTTCATTGTGCGGTGCCAGAACACGCCAGTTGGAGACCTGAGGTCTTAGGCACGGCTGCAGCACCGGCGTGTGTATTTGTTAATGTGTGTGTATCTGTGTCCGTGTTGGTATGTTTAAATGTAGACGTATGTGTGTGAGTGAGTGGGCGTATGTGTGTGTGTGTGTGCGTGTGTACATCCCTGCTCCCAATGATTTTTATTTCAAGTTTTGTATATAAAATGGTCAGATATAGTACTGTTTTTATGCTGTTTGCTATTGCATTCGTCCCGACTATTTCTTGCTCCTACCGTATATAACTGTGTATAGATCCATGTGTCGATAAATAAAACCGAAAAAAATGGCAGTATTCTTTCCTGTCAACTCTAGTCTTTCCCCACCCTCCCCTACCCAAGAAAAAGAAGGAAGGATAGAATGAAGGATGAACAGTTCTAAAGATAGAGAGAAAAGAAAGAAAACAGATGCAAAAGAAAGAAAGAAAGAAGAAAAGAAAGAAAGACAGGCAGGTTGAAGGACGGGAGGAAAGAATAATGAGGTAGATGGAATGATGGACAGAGTGAAGAAAGGAAGAAAGAGAGGAAGGAAGGCAAGAAGGAAAGAATTAAGAAGGGAAGAAAAGGAGAAAGGACCTCATCATCAAGTTGGTGGCAAGTTATTCTCCTCTCTTGGTGACCTCTGTCACACCGTTGGTACTCACGAGGATCAATACGAACTGATGAGGAACAGCCGGAAGACAAAAACAGGGAGGAAAAAAAAAGTATGAAAACGTTCAGCTGAATGCCCATTTTGTCTGCCTTGTGACCGTGTCCACACAGGAAAAACTTAAGGGAACATTCACTTGACTATGCACGTTGTCTGCACTGTGAATGTGTCACCACGAGATAAAAAAAAGTATTGGAACACTACTTGAATGTTCATGTTACATGCATCTTTAATGTGTCCATACCGGAAAAAAAAGCAGGAGAACATTCAACTGAATATTCTGTATTGCATGCATTGTGAATATGTCCATACCAGAAAAAGTATGGATACATTCACCCAAATGTACATTTGAGCTGCATTGTGAATAATTATGTCTATACCAGAATGTATTAAATATGTCCACACTAGTGCATATCCCTGGCTTTACATAATTAGCTTCAGTTCATTGTCCTTTCGATTATGAATTGACTTTTTCATTTATTGACTGCAACATGGCCACGACTATGCTACCCCCCGCACAACTTACTGTCATCCAGACATACTTTTTCATTACTATAGCTGAGAAGGACTGGCATAAGGTACAGGTCAAACATGGCATCAAACGTCTTAAACAAAATTTTGTTTGTTTGTTTGTTTGTTGTTTTTGTTGTTTTTAAACTTCCTATCTGTTAATTATGAATGTATAGTTCATACAATTAGCAACCAACGTACAGAAATCACTCTTTGAATTATTGCATTGACAATAAGGCAAGCACTGAATGGAGGGTCAATGAACGATACGTTAACCAGTGTGAAGCGTTAGTCTGGTGTGAACAAAATAATAATGTCGACATTTCTTCTTGAAGGCTTTGTTATGTCCAGTCCAAGAAATGGATAGTGTCTGTGGTGGGAATGTCTTGAGGCCACTTCCCACGGTGACTAGAGGAAAGATAACCTTCTTAGTAATAGAACCCTGGCCTGGGAGACTGCCCAAGGTCATGTGCTCTCTGAGGTCTGAGGGAGGGGAGAGGAGGTTTGTGGAGAGGATGTGGTAGGGCGGGCGGACCAGGGAGAAGGAGAAAAAGAGTGTGGAAAGGAGAAACAAGGAGACAAAGAGAGAGAAAGGGGAAACAGGAAGGGCGAGAGACAGAAATAATGACAGAAATAATGAAAAATTGAGAAAGGAGGGTGAAAGAAAGAGGGAGGAGAGGAGGGCAGCGAGAGAGCAGAGAGAGAAGGGACAGGATGGAAAGAGAGAGAGAGAAAGAGAGAGAGGGAGGGTAGTAGGGAGGAGATAGAGGGAGAAAGATAGGCCCAAAATAGAGACCATTTCTAAGTTAATCTTTTTCCTAGAGTTGTCTGATCATGATGCCAGACACTATCAATTTCCTTAATTATAATATAGCATGGCTTACCAATTTAGACATAATCTATCAACGAGTGCGGTAGACGCCTGACGGATGAGGTCTGCTGACTTTTCTAGAGTTGCAAGACGCTGATCTGGGTGCGAAATTTGACGCTGAACAGAGCAGTATTTTCAATAAATGTGATAGTTGGCTCTTTCAGATAAATTACGTGATAAATAAAAATAAAAGTAAGCCCTTTTGATGGCTGAATAATTAAAAGTTACTACAGCATGACGCATTGTGGACAACACAACTTCTAATGAAATTCATGTAAGTTTTTTTTTTTTTAAGTGAATGTCTGAGTTCACCATTTTAATTTTCTTGAGCATCGAAGTAAATTCCGTAATATTGGTGGCTAGCAATAATTGGATACAATAATTCTTGTCTGATATATTACGAGAAATTATTTAGTAAGAAAAATAAATAATGAATAGATAAATAAATAAATAAACAAATAGATATATAAATATTAAATAAACAACAAATAGATAAATAGAGAAGGGAAAAAGAAAGAAAGAAAGAAAGAAAGGCAAGAAAGAAAGAAAGAAAGAAAGAAAGAAAGAAAGAAAGAAAGAAAGAAAGAAAGAAAGAAAGAGAGAAGTGAAAGGTTACTAGATAGTAGGTTACATTACAACAGTTTCAAATTCTCAAACCTTTTGGTAGTTGTGTTTGTGGTGTGATGTGACCTTGGCGAGAGTACGTCTTGCGTGCGTCAAAGTCAATCGACTTCCTTTAGGTAATGTCCATGTAAATAATTTATACCTGAATGTAAAAAGTATGAAGTCAAAAAGTATACATTGACTTTTTTCCCTCTAGCTTAGAAGCAAACGTATTGTCCACAATCGAGGCATTACAGATATTTTAATTTCGCGGATCTAATCTCACTAATGTTAAAACAGCTTTGTAAAACTGTGAAATAATTCACATGATATTTCACCGTGTATTGCCGCCTAAGGCCAAATAATTGTTAATTTTATTCATCTTTTTCTTTTTAAATTTTACTTTTCCCAATTTTACATTTAACATGTGAATCAGTTGTTTCTGAGGAAGAGTTAGAAGCAATCCTGTGGATGAAATGGCTTTTATCTGTAGCGCCAGCCAGCATATCCGTTAACCACAAGCAATAGATGGTATGGTTCTTGATATTTCATTTTAACTTATATCCTCTTTCATGTGTAAGACTGAAAATCGTTGTATTCTCACATTATCAAAGATAAAGATGAAACCATTCTCTAAATAAAATGGGGATAAAAGAGCTCTCTCTTTTTTTTTATAACCCAAATCAAAATGCCCGCTAAGCATGCACAGTACCGAATCGGAGATTAAAGCACTATATTATAGATTACTTTTTTAAAAAGCATTTTTGATATCTTGTTTCAATCTAAAGTAAAAGCAGCGAACGCAAACATTGGGAAATTAGAATCTAATCCTTTCCCCAAGCTACTGCATTGTCTTCAAATTCTTAACGATATTTTTCAAATTAAGAAAATAAAAACACCATAAAACAACTCTGCTTAATCCAAAATAAAAAATTGCAGTCTGGTATTAGTATTTACCTTTGAAATCGCCTCTGTTTGATCTATGAACAGCATTGTTCATACCTCAATTTTAAGGTGTTAAATTGAGTCAAAGCTCTTTTTTCCACTTTATTTCAAGCAGTAGCGGTTCCGTTTCCTGACGGATGTGTTCGAATGAAAGAAACGAAAACAAAATAAAACAAAACAAAAACGATAAAAATAACAATATAGAGCTTTGATGTTTTGTTATGAGATTGCCTCGCAAGGACTAGGTAAGCCAGACGAAACATCAAGGTATAGATTTCCAAAGGCCGAAATTAACACGTAACGATTCATAATCCCGAATTATGAAATTCGAGATGGAAACCTCGACTGTTCACTGCTTCTCATAGGAAATCCACTAATACTGTCTGCAATCCTACGCTACCGTTTCTGAACAACTTTTGATATTTGATATTAAAGACAAGTGTCGATTGAATTTTTTGCTGCACCTCTCTATTTCACACTCTATATTGTTCCGATAGTTCTGGGCGGGCAGGCAAAAGCAGTCATAGCAATGCTTGAGGAATTTTTTGATAGCAATCTAATACTCAAAGCAGCTTTTCATACATTACTGATACTATTGTCAAATGACAGAATCGATTATCCATAAGAATAGTATGAGATCACGGGTGTTCCTAAATATTGGTCTGCTTTAAAGGAGTGTGTTCCAGATTACTTTCTCATATAAAACATCTGATATGTTCTGAACTTCAGCCTTTCGAAGCCATTCCTTTAATAACAAATCGATGAAGCTGGGTTGAAAGGAGTTAAACCTGTAATGTCACCAGCATTTCAAGGCACTTTCAACTTGATTTTTAATAACATCACAACAATAAGTGCAATACGTCCCATGATGAGGATTTTATGATTTTTTTTTTTCAGAGACTCAAAACTAATTTTGATCAATTAAGTAATAAACATGACACCGCCTCTGTACTGTCCTACCGGATGGGTTGCCCAACTTTTGAGTGATATTCCACGACATTGTAACCACGTCTTGCTTTATCGGGGAATTTTTTCCCCCAAATAATAGTCTTGTGCCATGCAACATTGTATTCCTATAATCAAGGCAGAAAAATTAATATCAACTAAAACTGTTCAACTGCATTTGAAAATCTTTGAACAGTCGTAGAATATTGTAGTTCACTTATTCAAACATTTTTCTGTGTAAGTACTTGGCACATGTAACAGTCTAGATTTTAAAAACAATGCTAAAAACGATTATTACATCACGGATATACTACATTGATACCAAAAGTTTCCCCAACTTCACAGCTGGAGATCATCTATTTTAAAAACACCCGAAGTATGAGCTGGCAGGAACTCAAAGAGAGAATCGCGTACCCGAGGTGACTCATACATAGCCGTTCCTAATTAGGAGAATCATTTTTCTGCTTATGTCTGGTTTTGAAAGATCGTTTGGTGCGAAAATGAAAGTATTTCATCACATTTTATCTCTGCAAAGAGGACGCCGGATTGGGGAAATAGATAAACCATCTCCTGCAAATACAAAAATTATCTGATATCATGATGAAACTCTAGATTCTCTGAAGCTAGCAAACCGTAATAATTACGTCTCAAACGTCATCATACATATAAAGAGATATCCCCACAACATTGTAAATAGATTATTGATCAATATTCTAGCTACCTTGAAGTAAGTATGTCTTTTACCTTTTTTTGTTTTTGATGATTGGCTTCCGGGTTCACAAAACACTTCAATCCACACCAGTTTTTACCTATCAGACCTTGCTAATGCAGACGGATCAGTTCTTCACTCGCTATGATGACTAGCACTGGAGATGTATCATGCTCAGTACTTTGAGTTCCTGAGAATTCACCTGTGGATTCACAAAGCTCTTTAATCCACGCGATTTTTCAATGTTTATTGCTTTTTTAGCTGGTATAGGAATGAAATATTAATATTGTTACACAAAGCAATTCTTACAACATAAGATCAGCTTATAACAATGGTGAATTACATGTTTCTAAACAGAACATCTCACTGTACCAGGACCTGTTGCCTCCTGCTTAGCTTCTTATAGCAATCGGCAGAGACAACTTTCCACCATGTGCTCCTTTCAAGCTGATATCAAAAAGTGAACATGTCTGTTGAACAGCATAATAATGTGACTTTTTATGTATGTAACGCAATATAAAGAGATAGTACAAATCGTTGTTGTAATATAAAACTACACCTAAGTAAGCAAAACTAAACAAACAAAAATCAAAATTCAAGGATGAAAACAACATAAATCTCCTACCAAAAATGTTTAACTTTATTCCCACAAAATGAGGAGTAGATATCCTGTCCATGATGTTTTTTTTTTTTTGGTGTGTATTGTATTGATACACCGTGATCCTCACTCAAAGCTTTTTAACAAAGTTGTTGAGTAGTTCAATCTAATTCACTAGGTAGGCCTATCCTGCACGAAACAACAGAGCCAGGCTAGGGTGAGGTATCTAAATTCTCATCTCCATCCTTGTATCACCTCTCCATCCCTGTTTCACCTCTCCTTCCCTGTATCATCGATGTCTAGGAATTGGTGAAAAATTCGATGCTCAGAATTTCTGGAAACCTGGAGAGGAATCGTCCACTTTCACCCGTCCCCCGTACATATTGACATTGGTGCTTGTTTCCGGCTCACGTGACCTGCACGAGTGTGTGAGCAGGCCAGGGCTTGGCGAGGGTGCCTGCCGTGCCGACAACTACGCACAAGATGGCAAACGTTTGTCCGAGGAAACTCCAGTAGTTTGACACCCGGACCACTCTTGAGCCGCCCTTACAGTTGACCAATACTGCTTCACAGGGAACCCAACGATCGTATTACATTTTCTCATTTCCAGCATATTTTTTGTCGGCCCATCTTCTTCTTTGTCTCTCACTCTTTATTTGTCTCTATAGTGGATCTTTTCACAAGTCCCTGAAACATTTACATTGTTTCTTTCTGTTAAGTCTGTCTCACGTAATTGCGTTCCATTCAGTATTTGAAATGTGATACGTCTTGCTCATTGTACTGACTATAGATCTAGTTTTACTTGCTATTCTCTTCCAGTCTCATCACTCTCCTATCTTAGGCCAAATGTATTCATCTGTCTATTTTTCTTTTGCTGATACAGAATGTCTGTTTGCTACTTCACTTCACCATTGGACTTAATTATTTCATTTTCTGTTCAGTATATAAATGGCCGTAACAATTAAAGCCGGAAACCAAGATAAAGATTGTAAAGAACGTAAGACGGTTGAAACTTACTTCCATATATACCAAAACACTTAAAATTAAATTATTATTGACATGTTTGGCAAAAGATGATAGGTCTTATATTATGATTAGAGAATAACCGATATTATGCCATAAATAGGGATACTGGATAGCAGAGAGGTCTTGCATTAAGTAACTTTTCCCAGATGCAAACAGAATGCCTTTCAGTTCATTTCTTGTCAAAATAATAATAATAATAATAATAACAATAATAATTAATAAATAACTGGAATCTGGCGGAAGTTTACCATCATGCTCCGTCCCGCTGGTGTTACCGTTTCTCTTCTTTGTCCAGTAGTCAGTCCTTTTCCTGTGGATCTCAGTCTCCATCCTGTAACTCTGGTAACGATCTCCACCCTGTGTGAGCCCCAAAGTCCTTGGGGTGGTCTCCCCTTTTATTTTTTCCCCCGGTTTCGTCCCTTGCCAACCCACACACGCACAGTCTCTACTATTCATTTTCTCGTCGACAAGGGTACCCTTGGTGGAATTTTGAAGACATAACCTCTTCCATTTGCATAACCCAATGTTATGTTGATTGAACTTGTGAACAACTTAACGACTGAGTCACTTGATTTTTTCCCCTCGTTTTTGGAAGAAAGGGGGCGCCGTGGAACAGAGATCATGAGAGAGAGAGAGAGAGAGAGGAATAGGGAGAAAGAAAGAGAAAGAGAGAGAGAGAGTGAGGAGGGGTGAGGGAGGGAGAAAGAGAAAGAAACGAGACCAGTAATCATGTACGTCAATATGATCACGCCGATCAGAATTTCAGATTAAATGTTGAAATAGTCCTGTACTTTATAGACATTCAGGCAAAACGTGTAGGGAACATTTCCACTCTCCTCTCTTCATTTTCCTTGATCCAGGCTACATTCTTTTGCTTATATCATGGGAAGATTGATGAAGCTTATTTCCAGATCATATCAATTTTTGGTACGAATGATGCCCTTATTACTGCATCAGATGAAGAAAGATTTTTTTGCTAAAATCTGTTCGGAATACCTCGTGCAAATATGAGATTGCTCGTTTGCTCAAGGATGACCAAATGGGGGGTTGGGGTGGGGGGGGTGTGACTATTTATGGAATTGGGGCAAAATGGAGGCCTGTTCGCATTACCTGGCTTATATTAGCAGGAGTTTTTATTACGGTCGAGTGAAGATCTCATGATGATAAGTTTTTCAAGATTATGCGCTGCGTCTTTGAGTACCTACATGTATATTTCTCGCGTCACATTTTCAGGACACTTGTATTTTATTTCAAGAGTCATTTCGGCCGCGACAATCTTTTCGTTATCATAATTATTGCACGTTTCTTAAAACCAGCACTGGTTCTATGTTGAAACACAAATGAGAATAATTAACTGGATCCTTGTTGCTTTCACATAAAGCTGAATACAAAATAAGTATCACAAAGTAAAGGCACTCACGGTAAGAATCCCGTACCATGGCGTCCTAACTTTTCTCGTTTAAAATTTCTATCCCATCATAGATGGGGCTGTTATTTTTTGCTGTGAGTGAGAGAGTTAGACAGGACAAGAGGATTTATTACTCACCATTTCAAGCTATTGTCCAAAGTTTTGATGGCCAGGCATAAAAGGTGCTGTTTACGACCGACCTTCCTTTGAACTGTCATCTCAGCGCGTCCAAATGGCAGGCAGTAACATAGGAACATTTTTCACGATCGTTGGGGTTTGTGAGCCGGAGCACGGGAAAATGAGAAGGGAAAAGAAAAAAAACTGTAATTACGCTTTATTTCTTAACACCTTTTTCCCATTATCGAACTCATGAAATGAAGTCCTCCAAGTGGCCAATGAGGCAGAGCAAAAAAGTGAATATGCTTTCAACACCAAGAAACTGTGTGTTGGCATCCTCGTATTTTTTGTGCCACTTTGCATTTGTTCGCATTTAACCATGCCCAAATTCTGGATTTCATCACAGGACTGAGTGCCCTTAGTCTTTACTGTCTGAAACTGGATGCACTTGCACAACGGCCTGGGATAATTCTACTGTTTCCATTTCTAAAGAGTGCAGTCTTTTGGGACCAGAATTGGATCTATATTGTGGTTACATTAGTGTACTATGAACAAATATTCCAACACCTTCTGTTCAGGAAAATTCTCAGGAATGTATGTCAACTATAGCCTTACATCTCCCGACATCCCTACTATAAATGCTAAATATTTCAACCCCGACTGTTCAAATAATAGAATGTCTGCCTATATCCTTTGATATCTAATTGCAAGGGATCGTGATCTTTTCTTTCATCAAAATAAATAAATAAATAAATAAACCAATTCATGCATGAAGAATATTTTAACTCTAGCTGTCTTCCTCAAGCCATTCTCCCTTACTTTGACATCCTAGGCTAATTTCACACGTTCATTGATGTATAGAATGCAAATAGCTATTGGATTCCTAAACATCTCAGAGACGAAAAGAAAAGTGTAAAATAAAACGTAAGCCATGAATAATACGTCTCCCATTTACAACTGGAAAATGAAGAAAGGCTTTGCGTTTTACAATAACATTGTCATACACAAAGGTTGCCTGACGATTTTTACCTTAGCAGATTCCTTCCCGGATGCTTGATTTGTGCGTGTTACATAATTAATATACAATAATTCATGAGACATAATTGCCTCAGCCAAAAAAGAAATAACAAAAACTATAATAAAAACAAATAAAAAATGAAAGTATCTGATGTTGTGTAAAAAAAAAATAAAAAAATTAGGACCGGCTGCATAGCAGAAATTGTATAATTTAGATCGTGGAAGCGAACTTGACATTCGTGTATAAGTTATATAAGAAAACGATCGATCATTACCCTCTTTCGTAGCACATAAAATTGGTAATTCTTCTCTGAATGAATTTTTTAAAAAATGCAGCTTCATATAGCAGCAAATGACTCTTGAGGGATAGGCTAGCCTAAAAAAAAACAACAAATAATCAAAGAAAAGAAAAGAGCGAAACACAAAACAAAACAAAAAGAAAGAAAAATATAAATCCAAGGGAATAGACCTTCTCTAAGTGAAATATTTTTTTTAACAGTCACACACACACACACACACACACATACACACACATGCGCACACAAACACACACGCGATCGAATTTGGCAATCTATCCTGGAACGAAAAACCAGGTAAAAATTTGTTAGTGTTGAATGAAAGTACAAATATACAAAAATAGATTTGACATCCGTTCTGCTACTGAAATGTTTGATGACGTTTTGGACAAGATTCCACAATCTATCAGTGAAAATAATGTTCAAGAGCAGAGATAAAGATATGACATTCTTAACATGGCCACATTACAACAACAAAGACAAGAATCTAAACCCAGATCTTCAAGAAAATCTCAAAAACTTGAGTACACACTTCAAGTTTCCTAAATAGATTAAGCTGAGTCTAATTGTGTGCAGGTATCATTTTATTCCCCAAGTTTAGATGAAAAATGCCTGCCTCATGAGGTCGGTTACGAACAAAATTAACTTTGAGATGCTGTACATATTGCCATTACATGAAGTGTGATGACATTTGATTTTTGGGATCGGAGCCACCTTAAATAGTAGACTCCATGGCGGCTATTTTGTGAAATATCGTTGGTTGTCCGTCGGAAACCGACGATGGTGGTAACTGTGTATCGGCGGTGGGAGCGTATGTGGCTCTGCAGCCCATGTTGGAAGCACACATGCTCCCACAGATGGGTTGTTGGGGGTATGGTTCTGTGCATTTTCTCCGTGGCGATGGCTAGATGTAATCGTCTGTCCTTTTCGAAGGCAGCTGTGGCCTTGAGGTGAGAAACCTCCAGGATGCACGATTACTCCCAGAGACCTCACGCTCTTGTGGTTTCAGGCTGCACCATCGGAGTTGCTCTTAAGTGTATCTTTGTACCGCAATTTCTTGAGCCTTCCTTAAGCTCGCCATACATGAGCTGTTTTGGGATACGAGAGTCGTCCATCCGGATTACATGCCTGGTCCATCGAAGTTACGACTTCAGCAACAGGGATTCAGACCAATTTTGTCCAGTGCTTCTTGGTTTGTGATTTTGTCCTGCCAGCGAATGCTCATAATCTTACGTAGCGATCTCATATGAAATTGTTGGAGCTGTTTGATATGCTTACAGTATAAGGTCCAAGTTTCATATCCGTACAGGAGTGATAAGAGGACTGCAATCTTATATATCATTAATTTTGTGGACATTTTCGCCCATCTCTTGCTGGACGATCTTCACGCGCAATCTCCTGAGGGCCTGATTGGCTTTCTCGATCCTGCGGGTGATCTCGTTGTGCAGAGATTCATCTTGGGAGATGCTGCTGCTAAATACTTAAAGTTCTGCACACACTTCAGCTGGGCTCTATTGATGGTGATCGCTGGCTGGGGCTTGACTGTGTTTGGGGCGGCTTGCATCAGTGCCTCCGTTTTTTCCAGACTGACAGTCATTCCAAACAGCTTGGCCCCTTCTGCAAAGTGATCGACTATGACCTGGTGATTTTCCGTGTCAGCCATGAGGGCACAGTCGTCCGCAAACAGTGCTTTAAGGATGAGTTTCTCTACCGTTTTGGTGAGACGGCGGAGGTCGAACACGGATCCATCCAGACGGTATTTGATATAATATGCCTATGTCTTGGTCCCTCACGGCATAGAACCGGACTTGTGAGAAGAACAGGTTGAATACGGGGGCGAGGACGCACCTTGTTTCAATCCATTTGAGATGTTAAAAGTTGTTGTGTAGCCTCCATTGGAAAAGACTTCTCCTGGCATGTTGTTGTGAAATAGCTGTATTATGGTGATGCACTTACGTGGGTAGCCAAGCTTCATCAGAATTGTCCACAGAGCTTCCTTGTTGACGGTGTCAAACGTTTTTGTGAGATCTATGAACACTGTGTATGGATCCATTTGCTGCTAAAAAATGCCGAGGTCTGTTATCTTTGATAAGCTACAAAAAGAGATTGAGTATCTATACCTAACCTCATCTTAGGACAAAACCTACGAATCCAGTGGATCATTATAAAAAAAATAAATTGTTCCTCATACCATATTCCTTTGCATTCTTTGAAATAGTATGTCTCAAACAAACAAACAAACAAGCAAGCAAATAAACAAAACAATAACAAAACAAAAACAAAAAAACCTTCTCGGTTACTTTTATTTACTTATTTTTTTTTTTTAATTTAAGAGAAAAAAATAATTTTAACATTAGATGATTTTCATCACATCTTATAAATCTGCCACGGCTAAATGACTTGAAAACTTATCAAGAAATGTCTTGTTTC